>VSMD01132097.1:0-230281 GCA_008750895.1 Mirza zaza
TCCTTGATGAAATTGTTCAGAAAGCAATAATCATAAAACAATCACCAAAGCAGTCAATCAAGGTAAACAAAGGAAGAAGCCATAAATTCATAGAATTGTAGTTAATTACCTTGCCTTATGATTGTTTTGCACATGGAATTCTAGTCAATACACACTGTCTACTAAGTTCTGGAAACTGTACCACTTGCTGCGGTTTCTAGACCTAAAATGGGCTCATAGATACAGTCAAAGGAATTTGACAGTATCTATGATTCTTTTACAATCAAAGAAATTTCTTTAATGCTGGCTAATCAACAAATGATCTTTTAAACTCTTCAATAGATAATAAATTAAAAAGTTAATGATTTTATTTGGCTTTTAACTCTTAAACTAGTTAACCAAAGCTACTTCTTAGACTGTGAATAGTAACGGCACTGGCACTTCTTTTGACTGTGATGTTAGTTAGGACCCTCATGCCACTGATCATCCTGAAAAGAATCCTGTTGACAGGCACCAACGTGTCAAGAACCTTCCCTTGAACTCATTTGTTATTTTCCTTGTCTACACACCTGTGTGTCCTACCGACCTGGAAAATAATCAATCCAGTTGGCTACAGAATGTAGAAGGCATAGTGACTAGAGAACAAGAAAGGAGCAGATCCTAGAAGGATGCTGTGCAAGGGAAGATTGTAAACGATAAAATATTTATAGTCAGGTCAAAAGAGAGACTTGAATAGCTTCAGATGACTATCTTCCATGACCTGACAAGCCTATAAATAACCATGAGAAGATCAACAGGTAGGAGTGGTGAAGGAATGATATAAATATTATAAGACATATATATAGTTTTTGGAAACAAGAAGAAAGAAGGGAATGAAATATAGTAAGGAAAAATTTAGGTGTGTTATCAAAGACAGTGAAGGGATAACAGGAAGTTAGATGTCTTAGTTGGGCGATTTATTGCAATTGAAGAAGTTTCTGCATAGAATGTTATTTATGATACAAAATAAATCCAACAATAAGGACACTGAAATTTATATATACCTTTAGGCAACAAGTATCACTGCAAAATGTAATATATATTTTATATATATATATATATATATATATATATATCATGCATACCATTAAAATAATGCTTACTGAGAGATTCACACATAGAAAATATATAATTTAAATAAAAATTTTTAAAGCAATATTCAAAAATCCATATTATGCCTATGTCCAACCATGAACAAAACTATATACAAGACCAGACAAAATGGTAAAAAGTTTAAACAGGCTTACTAAAAGAGACCTACACCTACTTCTTCTTATTTTTCTATTTTTTTTCTGTTTTTTGTTTAATAAATACTATTTGCATTGCAATGAAATAACATTTTTTTTTAACTTTTAAAAAGGAAGGGCAGTCCCTGGAAGTAAGGTAAGTCACAGTTCCATTTTAACAGAAGAATAAAATCAATTTCTGGTTTGGGGCTTATGTTTTGCTTTATTTCCCAAGGATCTAAGTCCTCCACAACAACAAATGTTGCTTAGCTTGTCTCAGACCCAGAACCAAACTTAAATGTCTACAGTGTAGTCAATAGCACTTTCAAGTGGAATTTAACAAATACCAGGAAAGGCCCCTAAACAGACATTCCTCTTCAGTAGAGCTTGAAATTCTATTCTTCTTTTTGTCACACAACCAAATCCTGCTAACTCCACGAAGTGCACACTCTCTGCTAAGGGAATGCAGCATTAAATAGGAGCTTTTATTATTTAGAATAAGTTTGCTTTAAAAAAGAAAAATAAAAGCCACACTGGAAGAACAGGGCTTTTTCAAATGTGTGCCAGAAAAAGGCATATTGGAGGGTGGAATTTAATTCTAGACTATTAAACACTCAAGAAGAGGATGTAGAATGGGCCACCATCACGTGAAGAGAGAGCGGTCAGGCTACCGGAAAAATAGTCTGGGTGCCCAGTTACTAAGACCCAGAAAATAAAGGACACTGCTGGAAGCTATCAAGAAGTAAAAAAGAGACATAAGAAGACACAAAAGTTGGCAGTCTTATTCTTGGACATTTTCCCCAGAGCTTGTTCTTTTTTAATTTTAAATTACTAATACTAAAAGCCCTGGGGCTTTTACAGCTTGAAATCATGGTGTGACAAACTATTAATACTCTCAAGACTTGCCAAATAGTAGAACTGAAAAGGACCTTAGAGAATACTTTTATCAAAATCCTTCATTGCACAGATGAAGATATTGACATTCAGAAAAATCCTTCTAAAATGCAAATCAGATCCCATCATTCCAATGCCTAATCTCCTTCAATGCCAGGATTTCTGCTTCTAGCTAGAACAGAGTAGCTTATATCATACTAATACATACAACAACAACTATACACACAGGAGGCCAATGTTGTTTGAAGGCACTGAAGAATGATAAATCTTCAGCTAGACTTGATGGATCAAGATCCGAAAAGAAGCGAAACTGATTTCACTTGAGGAAAGTGCCTGTTCATAAGTAGTATAGAGCAGAGAGGCTGAGCAGAAAGTAGTTCAGAGCTTTCAGTAGTGTTACAGAACTAAGAGACAAAAATTGGAGTTTGCAAACCATAAATAAAAAAGGTCCAGTCTTTTAGGTGAGATTTCTGAAAGGCTGTATCCATGGACAAAGGGGACAGTGAAGAGAACAAACTCTCAGAAAGACTGAAATGCAACACTGAATTCTCTCAATTCCTAATTATATCAAGGTTATCTAGTCCCTAGTTCAAATCCTTTCAGAAGAAAATACAATACTCTCTGAGGTTATATCTATCATCATCTTATATAGCCTTTAACTTTTTTCCATATACAATGTCCGATACCCAGTTCAAAATTACCAAGCATACGAACACACAAGACCAAGTGACTGAAAACCAGGAGAAAAGAGAACAGAAATGGACCTGCTAGATGGTTTAAATATAGCAGTTACATAGATTAAGAAATTTTAAAATAAAGAACTGTCATTAATATGCTTAATAACACAGATCACAAGATAGAGATTTCACCAGAGAAATGAAATCAATGAAAAAGATTACAATGAAAATCTTAGAACTGAAAATTATATAACTGAAATTATAAAATTTCAAACTCAATGGGTAGGTGTAACAGCAGCATTGACTTAGACAGAAGAGGTTTAATGAACAAGAAAATAGGTCAGAAGAAAATATCTGGATGGAAGCATAGAGAGGAAAAAATAGCCACTGTAGAAAACAAACATAAAGAAATGGTATAACGGAGTAACATACATGTGATTAGAATCCCAAAAGGAAGGGAGAAAGAAACATTGAGGTAGAAGAAATATTTGAATATATACAGGCCAAGTATTTTCAAAACCTCATAAAAGACATCAAACTATAGAATTAATAAGCTCTACCAAACCCAAGCAGGAAAAATATATCACACACCAGTAAATACATCATATTTAGACAGTTTCAATAATCTAGTTTGAAACACAAATTACTGCTATACTAATAACAAATTAGTCTTTAAAGCATTTCTAGAAAGAATAATTCATAATAATAAAAAGATCATTCCACCAGAAACACAGACATCCTTCATGTTTAGAGACCTAATAACATAACTCTTTATAAATTATGTAAAGAATAGGTAAATTTACAATCAAATTTGAAAATTTTAACATACTCTCCCAGTAGCTGATGGAACAAATCAAAAACAAAAATCAGTGAAGATATGTGAGATTCAACCAGCATATTTTATGAACTTGCCTTAAATGGCATTTATAATGCACTGCATTTCAAATGAACAAAACACAATGAGCAAACTGAATGTTGACCGAAACTGGACTATAAGATAAGCAATAAAACATGTCTTAAATTTTAAAGCACCAAAATCATACAATCTATTACCACTGTGGAATTAAGCTAAAACTCAAATATAGAAAAATTACTGTAAAATTCCCAAATCATTTAAAATTAACCCACATACTTGTAAACCACCTATGGATAAAAGAAAAATTCACAATGGTATTTTTCATCAAGTAATATAGAAAATATCCACATCAAAACTTAGGAGATGTACCTAAAACTCTTATTTGAGAGAAATTTATAGCCTTACCTGAATATATTAGAAAAGAAGAAAGCTGAGTATCAATAATCTAAGTCTCCAATCCAGAAAGTTACAAAAAGAATGGAAAATCACACCCAAATAAAGTAGAAAAAAGTGAAGAAGACAGCACAAATTTATGAAAACAGAAAATAAACATACAATAGGGAAAATCAACAAAGCCAGCAATTTGTTCTTGGAAAAGACTAATGTTAACACAATTAAAAACCTCTAACAAGAATTATTAAGAAAATAACTACAGCACAAATGCTAATTATCAGGTGTAAAAGCAAAAGGGCTATTAATAGAAATCCTAACAGATGCCAAAAAGATAATAAATGAAGCAACTTTATTTTAATAAATTTGATAATTGGAATAAAATGGGTAAACAAATTTCTTGAAAAACTGCAATTTAAAGCTAACATGAGAAGAGCGTAAAATCTGAAAAATCCTCCATCTTTTAAATAACTACAACCAAAAATTAAAAACATTTCCAGAATGAAAATTCAGGCCAAAATCAGTTTATTGGTGAATTCTCCAAAATATTTAAGAAAGACATTACAGTCATAATACACAAACTCTTCTGAGAAATAAAAAAGAACTACAATACATTTTATGTAGGCTATTATAAACTTGATACCACAAGGGTATTATAAGAAAGTAATTACTGTCCAATCTCTCTCATTAACTTAGTCTCCATACACACACAGATGTATGTGTATGTATGTGTGTATATTTTTTACAGAAATATAACGTTTAATATTTGAAACTATCACTGCAATTCACCTCATTAACAGAAAAAAGGAAAAACAATTATTTTCATAGATACAGAAAAAATATGATAAAATTCAATACTCATTTATGACTTAAAATCTATTCACCTATTAGGAATAGAAGAAAACTTTTTAGCATAGTCAAGTTTCCAAAAAAACAAAAAAAAAAAAAAGGAAACAAAAGAAAGCCTAAAACAAACATCATATAAAATGATGAAATATTGAAAGCTGAGATCTCGAATCAAAGTTGCTTATCTCATGTATTTTCTTGCTTACTTCCCATCTATTGTTCCATGTTCAGCACCCAATTATCTCTTCTCAGATGCCTCCCAAGACTCTGCAGGATCCCACCTTCCTCCTGTGTGTTTCCTCAACTCTATACTTAACCCTCATCTCCTTGTGTTATTACCTGTTTTTCTCTTTCCCACTAAGCTAAAAGCTCTTTTAAAGCAAAATATCTATGTGTTCACCTCCTTATCTTCCAATACCTGGCACATAGTAGGCACTCAAAACCTATCTGATGAATGGTGAACTACTGAGTGAAGAGAATTGTCCAAAACCTTCTAGATAACTACTGGCAATCTAGAATAGAACTTGGTCTCTTCCCTCCTACCCAGTCTAGTTAGCTACCTGCCTAGAAGCACAATGTCTCATCTCTTTCCTCTTTGTTGTACTAGTTCATCACATCCACATATGGGCCAAAGTCACAAATCACAGAGGTAAACCCAGAGGTCTTAGTTTTTATCTTAACAACGACACTGGCATATATTTTACCATAATATCTATCTAGTAGATAAACATAAGTAAAAATCATTTCACCATATAACCCACTAAAGAGAAAATCAAATTAGGGCTGTTCCATCAATGTATATTGTATGTACATCACATGTTATATATTGTGCATGTATACTATATTGTATATGTATATTGTATATAATTGTATATTGTGTGCATCTCTTCCCAACTTCCAACTTCACACTCAGTGACGTCATGTTGATATGTTAGTCTCAAAATAATCATGGTAGGAGTATTTACACCATGGAAAATGTTACAAGCCTACAAGCCAAGGATTTTCTTTTCTTTTTTTTTATTCTTTCTTTTTTCTTTTTCTTGTTACCTTACTCATATACTATCCCAGGTCTACACAGACTTTCTGAGTGCTATCACAGCTCATGCATTGCCTCTGCTTTTTGACTACTATAGCCACCACAGTAACAATCAAGGCGATAACAAAGTGACTATCGACATGTTAAGATTTTGGAGGCAAGTCTCCTATCACTACTCTTCCAAGTTCACATGGCCCTGATATAGTTGGGTTTGTCAAGAGGTCATCAGAATGCTGTTATAAAGCAGCACAAAAATTCCAGGGCTTGTGATACAGTGGAAATATTCTAAAACAAGATCGCGGCTTCAATCACTTAGGAAAAGAGTAAATGACCAGCATGTGTATTCAGGCAAACATCAGCTGAAAAGAGAAATTTCTTTTCCTTTAGAGACTAAAAATAAATAAATAAACCAGGAAGATTAGCAAAGTCTCAAATAGAAGGGACATGCCTATTATAGACCACTTTATTTCTCAGTTTAGGGTTTAGATGAGATGGGAATTGATCTATCAACATCTCCATAATTGCAAGCAATACCACAAAATAAAATTCTGAGTGCTCACCAATCATATTTTAGTGCTGAACACTTCATGCAAGCAGCTGTTAATGATGCCAAATATAGTTTTCACAGCATGCGAAATGAACTAATGACCAAGCCTACATTTTAGATTTCAGAGAGGTTCTTTCCGTTGCTGCAATTAATCCTAAATTCTGCAGAGATCACAGTCTGCTGATCCACGCAGAGGTCAGAGGGAAGGATTGTTTAGGATGCCCACAGTCTGTCTGGAATTTTTTGCCTGTTGCCAAAACTTAAAATAACCAAGATACCTATGTGTATATGCATATGAGAAAATAGACTGTACAAGCAACCCTCTATCTCTTGAGGTTTTTAGCACATTGCCTGTGTGCGATTATGAAAAAGAACCTCCTTGGTTATCCTACAGGCTGGGTTTAGGAGTCAGCTGCAGTGCTTCAGTGAACTGGTTCCAATCACTGAGGCAGTACAGTGGAGAACAAAGAGGCCCGTATACATCTCTCTAGCCGACAGACTTTATAAGTTGGATGGATTTGGTTGGTTATCCATTATACTGCGGTGACTTTCAGGAAGTAGTGAGATTTGCACTTAAATTAGGTATGTTCCCAAATTTTTAGAATTGATGCATTTCACATATGAAAGAAAAGCAATATTTAGTAGTGGGTCATTAGGAAGCATTACTGTATGCCTCAGTGGGCAGGTATTATATAATTTTGTACCAGAAAATTCCATGTAGTTTGATCTCCCAATAACTATCTAAAAATTATTCTCTAAATTTAGTAGGACCAATATATCATCTACGTTTAGGATGTATAAAAACCTGAAAGAAGCTTTCGTAATATTGTGGGAAGAATGTTTGCAGGTATGTGGTTTTTATATCTGTCTATATCTCAACACAGCTTATTTTTAAATAACCAGTAATTAAGTCCTTAGTGCTTACCAAACACTGTAACAGCTGGTTTTTACCTATATCATCTTAGAATATCCTCCTAACAACCCTATGAGATATGTAATACAATGTTCCTCATTTTGCAGATGGGAGACGGGCAATGTAACTTGCCCAAGGTCATGAAGATAGTGAGTAGCAGAGTCTGGACTTGAACCCAGGCAGTCTGTCACAAGTCTGGGCTCATAGCCATGGTAACATAAGGCTTCCCAGGAGCCAGATGGGTCCTGAGCAAGTCTGAAGAACCATTTGGAGATATTCAGAACAAACTGGGTTATATCAGAGACGCATCACAATTTTTGGCAATGTAGTCATGCCAAACAACTCCATGTGTTTTGGATTTTGGTACTATTGAATAAAACATACCATATATGCATTAATGATTATTTACATCTAAAAACATCAATCAATACATTCCTTCAGAATTAAGGTATTTCGGCTTACACTAGGTTTTATTATTTATTTAGAACATATGCATACATCATATTTTTTAATGTTTAAAGCACAAAGGTAGTTCCAGTTGGCGATGGTAATTTAAAATATTTGTATACTTTAAAAAAGTGCTACTAACAGTAACGTATCACAATTCTTCTAATCTACACTAAGCAAAATAAAAACAAAATACCAGCTCGACTGGAATTCCTTTTTTGTGTGTGTTGATCACCAATGTCACCTTAACAATGGTCCTCAAATTTTGATCACATATTTGATTATTGAAATATTCCTATTAGGTTAGCTTTACTAAAGCCCAATTTAATTCAAATGGAAAATAACAAGGCGCCTGTATACAATGACCCAAAGAGTTTGTTTTCTCTTCTCTCTAACCCCATGACACTAAGTATTGCTTGTAAGAAAAATGTCCTATTCCACTTTGTATCTCATGGACACATATACTTACCTTGTTTCTTCTAAATTATAATCTCTCGGAGAGCAAGAACCATCTTACTCATCATCCTAACTCCAGAAGTAGCAAAATGCCTTGTACCTTGAAAATGTTTAAAGTTGTGCAGACAGCACTGTGAACTGATGTGTTGAATCAGTTTAACTAAAAATCATCCGTGTACCACCTGAAATATTTCTATATTAACTAATTGAGTACATTTCTGTAATGTGTCAAATTTTCAAAGCCGCCCCCTTAAAATCTATTTGAAACAAGACTTCCTATAAATAAATAAATTGCCACTATTAAAACACACAAACACAAGCACATTTTCAAAATACAGAATTTCATACTAATATTTTTACTATGAAAATATTACTCTCCTTTTGTAGTTAATATTTCAATGCTAAATTGAAGAAAAAATGAAAACAATAAACAAAATTACAACCCTTTCCTTCTTTCTTCATTTTATTTCATTGGAAAGTATAAGTGAAATGAAGTATTCAAATAAGCTATTAACAAAACGTTCTGCCCTTCTTCAAACAATGTAACAAATATTTAGATGAAAATGATAAAAAGAAAAGATGTACTAAAATGTACCAGGCTTATAATGCAATTTTCCATGAGAACATACTCTTAGACAATAAAGCCAAACTGTTCTAGTATATTCTGTCTCTGGCCTATTTTCTCTTTAGGGGATTTCAAAACTGTTAGAAGAATACGTATAATCAGTTAATATCTTCCTCTTTCTTTGGACACTTCCATTTCCCAAGAAATGTGCTGGAAGTAAATAAAAAATACAAGTGCCAATTTCAGAATATAGTTAGTAGTGAGGACCACCAATTTAAGAAATACTTATTAAAAACATCTTTACTACTTAATGTGTTCCCAGAAAAAGTATTTATAATAGAAAAGGGTACTAAGCAAAGATCTAATTCCACAATATTAAAAACATTGTGCATAATATACATAGTAGGAAAATGTGTAAATTAAACTGGCAAAGTATGTCATCTCCAACTAGCTGCTAAATGTAATAACCTAGTCTATCAATCATGTCATTGCCATTAATGGCCTCTTTGGAGCAGGAATCTATGAAACAGCTTGTAAAGGATATAAAATGAGCACCTATTTATAGAGATGAATTCTGTGTACTTTTTATAACTATCTTGCAGTATTACAGGTGAAAGACTGCAAAATATCCAATTTAAACTAAATTGGTTCCTGGCTATTAATACTTAGGTTCCCTGTAACTATTTTGCCACTGCTAATCCAACTGCAGCTAAGACATAATTCTCAGTTTCTATCTGTTCTTTCGGAGAAATAAAATGGCCAGTCAGAAAAGGTAAGCTGATAGAGCTCAGTGTGATGAGGATGTTTTTTAAAACTATAACTTACACAAGATCCCCCAAGGAATTAAAGTAGAGATGAATGTACCGGAGCTGACATGAGGAAGAAAACAATATTTTATAGAGTTCTGTCAGCAAACCATGTTCCTGCCATCATAATTTATGGTCTTAGCTTTTTTGCCCTTAGCAAAAATAACTATATGCAATGTAAGCAATTACTTAGGTATTGAGCAGTATTTCAAGTTGAGGTGTTTTTAATTAAAACTAACGAAAAACAGAGTTTTTGAATCACCGGCCCCCAAGTGAATAGTAGATATTACAACTCTAACAGTCATTTAAAATATCTCATTACTCTCCATTAGTAAGTGACTTCAAGCTACCTTGTAAAATGAACGATGTGAATAAAATCAATGACTTTGAACATCCAATAAACTATGAAAAATAGTCTAAATAAATGATTTTGACATCATTAATATGTACATAACTGATAATTATGGCAATTCTTAATTTATAGCATATGATGATTTTGAAAGGAGCAAATAATACCAAAAAGACAATATCATCAGCCAAATATTTAAATATATTGCATGATCTAAAATCCTGACCCCATTAATTCCAGGTTTCAGTCAAATAATTAAACTGTATTAAGAAATAAAGCTCTGAAATACAAGACCCTAACCAGAAAGATAATATATACCGAGAGAATCCTAAAAAACGGATTATTTGATGAAATGATGAATATCCAAATTGGAATAAATTGGTCTTATTTTCAAATAAGTAATTTTTTTAACTGCTACTCTTTTCATAAAAGTGAACTCAACACTATGTATGGGTCCTTCAAAATCTCTCTTTGTCTCAAATCTGCAAGAATTTACCACTCCACATAGATGATCTATAATGGACTGAAAATCAAACTGTGAAGCAGCCTAGACATCTCATGTCTGCATAAGGTAAGTTGCTACATCTACTAACTTCCAAAATTCAATATATATTCTCTCAAATGTTGAAACTTAGGCAGCAGTCATTTTTGAAAAACTGGTCAGAAGATTTCTTTATTTGGAAATTGAAAGTTCTTTAGTGTGAAATCAAACAGCTGCACAGCACTTTAAAGAATAAAACTTGTGCAAATCTGAGAGAGGAAAACAGGACATATGACAATGCTATGAGTATTTATTGGAGCTTTGCATATTAAAGAGAAATTAATTATATCTGAGTCACAGTGGCTAAAACGTCATAAAAGAGTTCTCTATCTATCTATGTGAATGCATAAACATGTGAATGGGAAAGAAAATCTTTTCCAAGAAGGATATTCCCTTTAAATAAGGGAATATTCCCTTTAAATAAAAAAATATATTCCTCTTTGAGGAATAATAATAATTAAAAAAAAAAAAAAAAGCTCCAAGAGGTCAGAGGTCACACCCTCTTTGGTGAAATAGGTGAGTCCTTACCAATGGGATGAGAGATGTTTTAGCCAGAATTCTAGTAGTGTGTTGCTATGATGTACTGGCGGACTTTGGCTTTTTTTTTTCCTTTTTGCTAAATGAAACCACCTTGTACGTTTCTGTCCCTCTCAGTGTTGCTTTAGAGCTCAAGGAAAATGGAAAATCCAGTTAAGATGATAATGATATTTTTGAAAATTAACGACTGATATTTAAAACTGAATATAATTTTGTTCTCTGCCACTTCTTTCCTGCACAAACTGAGTTTCTGGCTGCCCTGCAGATTCTTGCAGGCTAGAATGCACTAATTCTGGAAGGTACCATGGTGTAAGGCTGGGTAATTACATTTGGGGAAGAGAAAGACCAAAGGCTGAAGGCTGTCTTCTTTGGTTATTTTGCTCCTGTCCACCAATGTATTTTATTGTAATTTTCTGTTTATGTGTTTGTTCTCTCCAGTAAGCTACAAGGGCCTTGAGAACAGAGACCTTGTCTTATTCTTTTTTTATAATCTTGGACAGCCCAGCGTAAGATGAAAAGGAGATAAATAAGCATGATGAACTTGGGCAAACTCCTCAACTTCTCTAAGCAATTTCCTCATTCACAAGATAAGGAAAGAAGTACCCATTCTGGAGTTTCTTTTACTAAGGATCATGAGAAAATATTTGCAAAGAAATAAATGCTTTTTTGTTCTTGCATACCACTTTGGAAAAAAAAAATCCCAGTAAAGAGGGCAGAGAGCACCTGTTAATTTATAAACAGGACACAGTAAACGTGGGTACACTGATCTAACGCATGGGGCTTGTTTCATACCACAGTGGTTCAAGCAAGGGCTCTGGAAGCCGGCAAACCCAGGCTTAAATCATGTATCTTCTCCAATCTAGTTACAGGACACTGAGAAAGCACTTAACCTCTTTAAACCTCAGTGCCCAATTAGCAAACCAGAAATAAAACCCACTTTCCAAAGGGTTTGTATTTAGTGATAAAACTCTTGAATAGAGGTTATTACAGAGATTAATTTTAAGTGCCCAGTAGATGGTGGCTAACTGCCTATCATCAAAATAGCATTACAGCACAAAGGTGAGTTTCAGATAAGGAGACATAAACTAGGAATATTTAAAAAAAAAAAAAAAACACCACTACACGTGAGGCTTATAACTGTCATGAGAATAATGGAAACTAGGTTTATATGTTAGTGTTTCTGCAGTAGATATGACAAAGACGTAGGTTTTTCAGCTTCGTGGATATTTGTTTTCCTCTCTGGAGGGACAATAAAATAAGGGAGGTGGCAGGAGAGAGAACCTCACAATGCCCACTGAAATATTTGGAATCTTTTTCTTTCTCTTCTTCTCTTATGAACAGTATCTTCTGAATAAAAGGCAAATCCCATCCTAGTCTTCTACTTTTACTGCAGACCAAGAAATGAACATTTGTTTCCAAAGCTTGGCAGACTTTTCTGAGTCATCCTAACTGCATAGCATGTCCAGCAACTCAGGGACAGGTCACCCTCCTTTGCCAATGGATGTTCCCTTACCCCGCCCAGGAATCCCTGAATTTTATCCCCAGAGCAGCTGCCTCCTGGGTCTCCACAGTGCCAGCCACCTGCACGTACATCTGCTCCTTTGCCTAAGCTCTGCTAGCTGTCATCTTCCCTGGAGACCCACCAACTCGCCCACAACTCCTAGATAGTAAACAGATCTGTCCCAGAAGACAGTGCATCGAAAATTAAAAAGCAGACAAAAAACTTATCGATCATAAACACATCAGCACATTTTATTTATAGTGTTTTACACTTTTCTATACATGATGGCGTTTGGCCCTCCCAATGCAGGAAACTAATAAAAATAAGTTATCATTCATTGAGTGCCTTTTCTATATCTTAAGTCCGTATCATTTTAACCTTTACAACAAGTTTATCAGGTACCATTTTCAGATAAGGAAATTAGGGCTCACAGTGGTTAAGTGGCTGAGTTTGAGCAACTAGGAACCAATGGAGCTGGGATAGCAAAGCAAGTTTTTGATTCTTAGTTCAATGCTGCTTCTCCTTAACTAGAAAACAGGATGTCACAGATCAATGGCCAAACTCTACCAGAAAACCTCACAAATCAAGAGTCTCTTCAGGTGATTGTTTAACTTGATGTCCCATCTCATGTCTAAATATGATGCTCCTTGAGTAACCCTCTGAACATTATTCTCTCATGATCATAAGACACACAACTGGTATCTTCACAATGTTTCCAAACTCAACTACTCAAGCAAGCCTGACAAAGGCAATGGGAACACAGTAGTTACATTCATTTCCAGGGCTGACAACCTGCCTGTGTCCTCAGATTCCTCCTTATGCAACAAAGTAAAGAAAGGCAAAGAGAAATGTTACCAAAAATCCAGGAAGACAGTACTGCATGCTCCTTGAATGGTGCAGTAATTATGAGGCTAGTCCTGTTGGACACCTGCCTTCCCTACATTGACATCTCAGTGGCATTCAAGTCAGCCATTCTCTTCTTCTCTTTGACAAATCCACTCTTGCTTCACCCTTCACATTGCTGACTTCGCTTCAGTTTTATTTTTTTATCTTTTTGTTCCATATCTTATCTTTAAAATTGGAGTTGCCTAAGGTTTGATCCTAGCCCAACTTCTTATTCTATATCCCTAGAGATGTACATATCTCATCTATCCTCAACACTCTGAAATATCTACTCTCTGACCCAGACTCCTCTGAGCTCTAGTGTTTTATATGCAATGGATACTTGAAATCTTCCCCTTAGATGTCACTTGGGCATATCCAATGTCACATTTCCAAAGTGGAACTGTTGACACGCTCTCACCATCACCTCTCTGCTGGACCACCCCAGGACCCTCCTAACCCCCATCTCTTCCACTCATATCAAATAGGATGATCTTTTAAAAACAGAGTTCAGATTAATTTGCAGCCTTATTGAGAACTCTTGAACAAGTTCTCATTCCATTTAGAATAGAAGTCGGACACATTCTAGAGGTCTCAAAGTCTGGCATAATCTAGATCCTGCCTCTGTTTCCATTTTCATCCCATCCCATTCTCTCTTTCCCTCACTATGCTTTGGTCAGACTCACTACAAGTCAGAAACACACAGCTTTCTCCTGCTTCACAGTTTCTATTCTGCTTGGTCTTGTAACCTGGAATATTCCTCTGAGGCACTGTCATCATTTTACTCTGTTTAAACACTATCTCCTCAAAGTGAAGACCTTCTTAGCCACTCTATGGAAATGAGCCAGCCTTTTTAATTTTTCATCAGGGCACTCTGTTTCTTTCTTACAGTTATCACAATCTGCAATTAATTAGATCATTGATTTCTGTTTTACATTTTAATGGCCCATTTTCTTCCACCAGAAAGTAATCTCATAAATGACACATCTGCCATGCTCACTTTCTTTCTCAACCTCATCACCAAGAACAGTGCCCCGAGTGGATCAGGTTCATTTAAGGGAAAAATGGTAGAAGCACCAAACGACAGTACCAGGAGTAAGTGCTCACGTAGGTCCAAGAAAAGCAACAGGCTCACTAGGATTCTCCCTTTGACATGTAGAAGGCACTGCTTGACAGAAAACAAACTCCTGGCAAGTTTCATCAAGGTTTCTAACGGCTACTGCCTCCCGTAACCCTTTGTGTTGGCCATGGGTCTATTTCCAGTGTTTCTAGAAACAGTCACACTCCACCGCAGTCACACATAAAGAGGAGGGACAAGACACAGCACAGAAACATCCAGCCAAGAATATCACTGAGAAATAAGCAGTTCCAATTCAGAGACATAATACTGAGTTATAGTGAACAGTTTTAACTATGTGTTTACATAAATGTTGACCAAACTAGATGAAAAGCACTAGCGTCGACTTTTTTTCAGGGCTGTCTTATATGTAGACTGTTTCCGTGGGTGACTGCCATGCATGAGTGTGGAGATGTCTGAGGTCAGTTAAGAGGGCGTGGGCAAGGCCCCAGCTTCCAAATGTCCCCAAGCCTACCTGTTGTCATCACCATCATGCCTTCCCCATCCCATGGACACGGTTGTCAGAAAGTTCAAGTAAAAACAAAATAGTAATAATGTAGCTGAAAAACCTCTAAAACCTATAAAAATGTCCTCCAATGGGAAGGCAGTATTACTGTTTTATTTCTCTAAAATACTGATGAAAATGGAGCACATTTTCTTGATGAGCTAATGAGGCCGTAGGATTACTTGGTGTTCCAAAATAGAATTAAATTCCTACTTTGGGTATCAAAAACAAACGGTTTCTTTCTGACACAGTTGACAGAAAGTTCAAGTAAAAAAAAAATAATGTAGCTGAAAACCTCTAAAAACTATAAAAATACCTTCCAATGGGAAGGCAGTATTATTGTTTTATTTCTCTAAAATACTGATCAAAATGGAGCACATTTTCTTGATGAGCCTATGAGGCCGTAGGATTACTTGGTGTTCCAAAATAGAATTAAATTACTACTTTGGTTATCAAAAACAAACGAGGCCATCTTTGTGATGATGAAAGGCCTTAAGTGTAACTTTTTACTAACCAGGATACCAAACACACACTAACAGGAGAAATCACTTACAGTTGAAGCTTGGCTTACAATCCAACTATTTGTTGATTCTTCCTATTGGGCTGGGAGATTCTCCAGGATGAAGACCAACTTTATCTTCATCTTTCTATGATCAAAAGATTAGATATTTATAAAGGTCTCACAATGTCATGGTTACTCAATTCGTAATTATTGAATGGAGGGGAAGGAAGACTTATTAGGACACCCCATTTCACATCCATTCTGGAAAACTGATTTGGCTTTTCTCTTATATTTCTGTTATATTTATAAATTATTTAACAGAAATATATTTCTGTTATATTTATAAATTAAATAGCCACTAAAAGTAATATGCAGATTAGCAATGCAAATACATAATACAAAAAGTATCACAGATATTGTATAATATCAATTTGTATTTGTATTATACAATTTGTATTATACAATACAAAATATTGTATAATATTTTGATTATATAATATTTTGGCGATATTTATGTAACACTTTGGCAAATTAATTTGTTGTTCAAGCAAACCTGTGCTTTGTACCCATGAAGCACAAATGAAGAACAAATCACTGAAAACCTGGCAACAATTTGCGGAAAGCTTCCACATAAAGTTTTGGACATGAAAGATATGATTTGGCATTTTTCAATGTAGGCATTTATTGTTGGAGTCAGCTCAGAGTGACAAACCCACCACACGTACCTAAAAGCCCTTATATCCACAAACCCCTGCCACCAGTGAGTGCCACCTCTTGAGACTATGTACAAGTGGAGCCTAACAAGATTCTCCAAAGAACTGATGTAACATCAAGTCTTAGTTACCAAATATCCTTGGAAACAGATGAGGAAGATAACGAAAGAGCAGTACTTTTGATCAATTTCATGTTGACTTACTATCTCATGCTTTTCTCCTATACTTAAAATTTTATATGGGCTGAAAAATTCACAGATTTCCATTTCAACCATTTTTCAACACCTACAGGTAGAGGATGCTAATGAGCAGAGAAGGGTCACCAACTCTGGATAAGTTATCAAAATCAAAGAATTAACTAAACGGCTTAATAAGATTCTTATACCCTTTTGGGGAGATCTAGGGTTTCAAATACACACATGCATGGCTAAAATGAGTGTGAGGTAGGAAAACAGAAAGGAAAATGGGGCGTGAGTTCCAGATTAGACTGTAATAACTCCCCATATATCTTTCAAGTTAAATTAACAGACATTTGTTGTATATTGCCTATGTACAAAGCTCTGTGCTAGAAACAAATAGGTATAAAGAGTTGAATAATAGACACGTCCTGTTTTCAAGTAGTCTGCAGTTTGGATACTTTTTGTCACAAGACCAAGAATATAGAAATAATTAGGATATTCATGGGCAAGTAAAAGTTAATCAATTGAAAGGAATTTATTGAGTACTGATTGTGTCATGGTAGCTAAAGGAGGATTGAGTTTAATATTTTTCATTTCACCCTAACAAAAGATTTTTTTTTTTTTTTTACACAGTTCCCTATTCCACTTATAACTTTAACTCCCAAAATACAAACATCAAATTCTTTTAGGAAAAAAAAATGTTCACCCTTAAGAACAGCTACAATTTACAAAGCACCTACTACATGTCCCTGTCAGGGTTTATTTGTGTCTTACATATGAGCAAATGAAGGTTTTGAGAGACCAGGTAAGTGCTCCAAAATGTCACAGTTACTGGGTATCAGAGACAAGATTCAAACCTGGTTTTGTATAACTCCCAAGCACTACATAATTTTGCTTAGGATTTTTAAAAAGTCTGCAAACTAACACACACGCTTTTTGGCTGAGGAAATCTGAGATTGGTGTGTGTATTTAAAAAAAAAAAAAAAAAGTACCATCTGCTTTGCCTGAAGGCTTATTTGGACTTTTCAGTTTAGTATTATCGAGTCTCAGTCTTTTCCTTGAGGAAATGGCTTCAGGCTTGATCTTGCTGTGTCGCCTGTCCCATCAGGAGCTCATATTTTCTTCATTGTCGCTTAAGCCGGAGAGCGTTTCTGTTTAAGAGGCTCAGGAGAGCTCACCCCAAAAGATTTCACACCATAGAGCTCTGTGTATACCTGGTTTTCCTTATAGTCACTGGGCCCCAAAACGCTGAAAATATTTTGCATAAAAATGCTCTAAGTTGATGAATTGTCCTCCCATTGGGATCCCTAAGCATTTTGCTCCATACTTTTATCCTCTGACTTTTTTCACTTCCCTCTTAAAGAATGGCATCCTTTCCCTGGGCATTTTTCCTATAAGTGTTATCCTAACTTATCTCTTTTTCACAGTCTGAGACTGTAGCTTCATTTTTTTTCCTTCTAGACTTTGAGCCATATTTGTGTCCATTTCACTTGACAAACTTCGCAGAGATCCATTTTTTATTTTTGTGGCAGAAGCTGAAAGAGTGATTAAAAAAAAAATACACGGCCCTCCACAGAGAATAGAATATTCTAACAAAGCAATGAAGTTAAATCTCACTGCATGTCACACAGTAGAAAGAGATGGTGAATGATTATTTTGTTTTTATACACCGGGGAGTTTTTCCTCACCTTCAAAGGGAAGATAATTCTTTCTTAAAAGCACTGTTCAGAATGAAAGTTGAGGTGTAAAGCTAGAGTGCATGTGAAAAAGAATACACTGGGATATTTTAAATCTACGCAGTGATTCCAATCGATCACAGGTGAGGCGATGGCACGCTGCAAAAACAGGAACTCTAGCAAGAGATGCAGCTATGATAACAGCGTCCAACACGGCTCCCAATCATCTCCTACTTCCATGCCCTGCCCTGTCCCCTCCTACGTCATTCCAATGCTGACAGAATACAACTGATTGTTTGTCATTTCTGAGCTTAGGCTACACAGCCTGGTGTCTCTTGCTGATCACTCATGTCACTTGCTCTTTGGGAAGCCATGTCAAGAACAGCCACATATAGAGTCCCATGTAGCAAGGAGCTGGTGCCTCCTGCCAGCAGCCACGTGAGTGAGCTTAGAAGTGGATCCTCCTGTCTTGGTCCCATCTTCAAAGATGGTGGACTTGCCAACAGCTTGACCAGAACTGCATGGGAGACCATGGGTCGGAACCATCCAGAGAAGCTGTTGTTGGATTCGTGGTCCACAGAAACTAGGAGTTGGCCTGAGTGGAAGTGATATTCAAAGTCTGCTCCATGTCACTCCAAAGCTCTCACCTATCCTACAATAAATGGCATATGTAGTTGGCTGAGTTGGGGTCAAGAGTGCCAATGAAGATCACATCACCATGCAAGGTGGGCCCAAGCCTGATCAAGAAGCCCAAGACAGGTGTGTAGAGTTACTCAGAAGGCAGAATCAATGTGCAAGAGTGATTATCTTCCCTGGCACCTTCTCCTTACAGACCTTAGACCCCACAAGAGCTTCATGAATAGATTCCCCATCTGAACTTTCACAATCTCTTCACAAAGATCTCGTAAGTACTGCCTCCGTCATGCACAAAATGATGTCACAAAGGAAGGAAACAGGTAACAGACGTGAATACTACCAATGGACTCATTGCCTTGTGCCCTGCTGAAGGACCTACTAGTGTTATGTTACTATTGCAGCTAACTTCTGTTTTGCTTTGGTACTGAGTACTTCATAATAAGTCCCATGATAGTTTTCTGTAAGAAGTATAGATAAAATAGGGAAGATGTTACTATATTGGTTTCCAAGAATATGACTGAATTTTCTTTTTTCCCCCATCTTCTTAAAGAAGTTGAACTCCATGAACCAATGGTTGAGAGAAAATTCCCTGTTAAAAATTTTTTTATTTAAAATTAAGGGGGCACAAAGGTTTTTGTTATATAGATTACCTTGCATAATGCTTAAGTCAGGGGTTTTGGTGTGCCTGTCACCAGAACAGTGTTCAGTGTTCCCAACAGGTAAGTTTTCATCATACCCTCCCCCCACAGTGACAATATCTATAATAGATCAATTCTCTCAGAAGGGGAAGTTTTGCCTCCAGAAACTCAGGGTATTTGACACTTCCTCATGGATGTAGAAGGACAACTATTTCTTTATCCATGATATTCATCATTTAAACAATTTAAAATATGTAGAACAGCAGACGAATTCAATTTTCTCTACAGATTTTCACCATTGTATGTCTACCAACCACTGATCTTTTTAACTACTTGCCAAAAAGCAAAGACATTGTGCTTAGGTGATCAATGAACAGAAATTATGAGTGTCTACTAGGTGGTTGGTGTTCTCCAAATAAGTATAAAATAATACTTTAATGTCAAGCATTTTTAACTTAATACAATGCTTGTCAATAACGTGTAAAGAATGAAAATAAACTGATTTATGTAAAATGAATGAAGTTTCCATTCAACAAGCAACCCAGTTTGCTCCAACTGGGTTCATAGTGCAGCCTACTGAGATTGCCAATTTGTTCGCAAAGAGAAACAATGAATGATTTAACAAGGGAACATAAACTTAAGAGCAGAACTGTACTGATTATTAATAAAGTATTTGCCCTCTAATGTGCAATGGCTGAGACACTGCCCTCAGCAGATATTTTTGCCTACAAACTTTTAAAAAAGTTGCATCAATATGCTTTAACAAAGTGACACCAACATACATAAACGCTTGATTCTCTCAGAAGGCGAGCCTTTGTCTCCAGAAACTCAAAGCCTTTCACACTGAAAACAATACATATTTTTTCATGTTGCCATCATACATATGAACAGATCAAACCCAAACTAATCTTGATGGCTTTTTCTTTTACTTTTCGGAATATGCATGTTTTAGAAGTTAGCAAATCAAATATTTCAAGTTGTTTCCATAATAATTGCCTTAATCTACTGATTTTTCTGGACAAAAAGGATATATGTTGGAAAATGTGAATGAATTCTTTCACCATGCCCCTGACATTTCTGGTTTAAGGAAAATATTTTTTTAAGAAGGTAATCATACCTAAGAAAGAAAAGATGTAAATATCCATACATTTTGCAGATACTATGGTTTGAATGTTTGCCCCTTGCAAAAGTCATGTTAAAACTTATTTATCATTGTGATTCTGCTGGGAGGTAGAAACTTTAAGAGGCCTTAAGGTCATGAGGGCCCTGCTGTCATGAGTGAACTAATGCCGTCATTGCAGGAGTTAGCATGGAAGTGACTTTGTCCCCTCTTGCATGCACACACACACACACAGACACACACACACACATGTTCTCTCTTAGCCCTGCTGCCTCGTGATGCCTTCCAACATGTTAGAACACAGCAAGAAGGTCCCCGCCAGATGCTGGCACCGAAATACTGGACTTTCCAGCTCTAGAAACTCGACCCAATACTGGCCCATTACCCAGTCTCAAGTGTTGTTATAGCAGCACAAAATAGTCTGAGACAACAGATGAGGCCCTCAACTAACATAAAGCTTACTGTCATTGTCCCCGAAAAAGGACTTATCATTTTTACTAAGGACTGATGAAAATGCTTCTGTCCTGCCCTGTGCCAGAGGCCTTACCCTGCGACAATGATTCACTTTTACAGGAGAGCAGCGTTACCAGGACGGATTGTAACTTCTGCCAAAACTATAGGCACAGTTCTTCCCGAAATAGCAAAGCATGTGTTCCTATGGCTGTTTAACCTCTACATGCAGAGGTTTCTCATCACCAGTGAGGGAGGGAGGGAGAGAGGGGGGAAGAGAGGGGAGAGGAGAGAGGACAGAGAGAGAGAGAGTGACACACACACACAGAGAGACAGACAGACAGAGAGACAGACAGACTGGCTGGCTTGCATACAGCAAGTGTTTCTTAAGCTATTTTGCATTACCTCTTCCCCTCAAAAAGAGAAAGTAAGTATTATGGTTTTATCAGGTAGGGTTGCTATTAAACATTATTGAAATATCATTATTGAGATTAAGATATTGCAATATCTTAAGACTTTCCAATACCCCCCCATAAGCATCCCTTTTCCATCTCTTGGGAGGGATATGCCCCAGAGGAAATGCATGGACTACAGAATTAAGTCTAAGCTCCTAAACCCAGGAGATAAAATTGAAGTTGTGACCTTGTGTCATTTCCTCCCATTCCTAACACTGCCTGCATCTACCTACCACCCCATACATACTTTGCGACATCACAGATTTTGTCGTTCATTTTGGTAATCCTGGTACCTAGCACAGCACACAGTAGGAAGCAGTATCTCCTTACAGATGAGTGAACTTCACAATTCCCAAATCCAGAGTCTTTCGTGTTGCCAACACACTCCACACATTTCCCCCCTATTGTAGCCTCAGAAATTATTTGGCTTCAAGGTTAAAAAGCCAGTCAAATAGTTCTTTGTGGAAAAGGAGGTTCCTGAAAAGATTCAGAGGAAATTTCACAGAATTATTAAAGCAAGAATGACAGTCAAGGCGTTAGGAACTAGACTTGCTCTCCCTGGGGTTCTGTGCTCTCTCGATACTATTGTCCTGTGAGTCTTCTCCATAGACAAGCTGCTTCTGCTTGTGTGAAGTCCACTCCAGGTCTAGGTAATCTTAACAAGCTTCGGTGATAGCTACTGTCTTACTTCTCAATCTCTGAGTCTCTTAGTTCAAAATCTTAGAAGAGAGATTCTTAGTGGGGGCACAAACTAGTCCATGAATTGACTCCCAAGGGTCAGTTCTTCAGCCCTTGAACCAGCTATGGTCAAGGTTCCAGCCCTGCAGGGCACTCATGTGGCCATCGGCACTGTCTGTTTTATTGAGCACTTAACAAAACCAAGGAAATTGTACCCCGTGCCAGGGATACAGCTATTTTTAAAAACTGTTTTCCAAAATTTGGCAAAATGACTAGTCCACTATTTGGAAACTGAGTTTTTAGACATGCAGACACATTTTTGGAAGTGAAGTTATTTATGTGTATATTAAAGAGAAATTCTCAAGCAACTATCTAGAGGCAGTATCAACTTAAGTATGGAAAGTCGACTGGCACACTACGGCGTTACTATGGCTATGTAACACATTACTCAATAAGTTAGTGGCATTTTGCTAGTCCATTTTGTGGGTCAGGAATTCAGAGATCGCAATTCAGACTGGAGATCACCAGTCTCATCCAGGATGTCTGGGTCACCAATGGAAGACTCAACTTGAAGGCTTTAAGCCAGAATGTCAGGGGTGGGGGGGTCCCCAGTTCCTCTCAGTGTGGGACTCTCCGTGGGATCTCTCTACGTAGGCTAGTTTGGTCTGTATCACAACATGTGGCTGGGGACTAAGATAGAGCGTCCCGAAAGAGAACCAGATGAAAGTTCTATTGCCTTTT
Organism: Mirza zaza; assembly: GCA_008750895.1. Classification (NCBI taxonomy): domain Eukaryota; kingdom Metazoa; phylum Chordata; class Mammalia; order Primates; family Cheirogaleidae; genus Mirza; species Mirza zaza. Next base: position 22,898 of record VSMD01132097.1, read on the forward strand.
ATGACCTTCCCATAGCATAGTTCTGCTGCATTCTACTGGACTCACGTGGGTCACTAAGCCTCGTCCATACCCAAAACAAGAAAAGAAAGCCCCCACCTCTGAACAGAGGAGCGTCAACATCACCTGTAAGAAGGCCAGGTGTGATGGGATTGAGTACCATGGCCACTGTTGGAAAATGTAACCTACTACAATATAAATCAGGTGTATGCTTTTTTTTTAATTATAAAAATGTCTGTTAAAATCCACAAAGAAGCTTATGTTTCGGGATTCTACACAAATGGTTACAATACTTGTAGACTTAACTATGTAAGAAATTTATTTTAATTAGTACTTTTCTCATCCAAATGACTTTTGTACCCATTGCTTTCACGGTAATGTCTCATCTTCTGCAGTTTGTTTAACAATAATAGCCCAGTAAGTACTTCACTTTTGAAATGTTAAAAGTTTTTACCAAAATATTTTAATGTACTGGGTGGTTTCCCAACAGCACATATAGAAACAATTACTGATTATTTTGTGAGCCGAGTTGATATATGTCAGAGTTAACCCAGGGTCTACCCATTGTCATTCCTGGAAAGACCCTCCTTATTTCTAAGTCTTTCCCATGTTAAAGTCGCACGTACTACCGAAGGCATCCCAGACTAGATAAAAGAGCTCACCCTTCCTCTATACATTTTATTCTCTTTTATTTCAATGTCGCAGAGCTTATTTTGCCGTTGCTTGTTTCCCTAATTATTGTCTGATGTAACTTCGCTCCTCAATTAAATTCTTAGCATCCTGGTGATGGGAAGGGGGTAGTCAAATCACTCTCACTCTATTTTTGGAAAACCACACACTTTAGTACAGCTCTGAATATAGCATCAACATCTGTAAATAATTATTGACACCTTCCCTATCTACAGTGTTGTCATTTCAAAAACCTTTCCACGTAGTTGGGAGGAAAGAGTCCTGTTTCATGGAGAAAGAGAAAAAGAGAACAGAGAATGACAACCATGTGAAATTGCCAATGACAAATATACAGATTAAAATTCACGTGGGAAAGAAAACAATTCTGACAAATTCGGATGAAAGAATTATGACAACACCAGGACGTGATATTGAGAAGAAAGTAGGCAGTATCGTCATGGAGCTTCATTCAGTCCTATAAAACATTTAATTTAAAGTAGTTGCTGACTATGTTGAAAAGCTACAATCACCCCAGGATCACAGGTTCTTTACCAGACAGGACTCGAATGCCAGCTTTTTCTTATGTTCATTCATTTTGCACAGTTATGCAGACCATTCATAATCTAAAGAGGATCAGAGGTTATTTAGCACAATTTTTGAAAGCACCTGTTCAGATGGATCCGTGGCCTTTGATGTAATACTTCGCAGCTTTCTAAAGGGCAGAGTCTGGTTAACTAAAGTCAATATCTTTTTTCTGCTTCATACTCAGGAACTGAAACCAAATGCTTCTGTCACCCCTTCCTTCAGTATGCCCTCATCATCTTTTCCCTTTTCAAATTCTAGGTCATACTTTCCAACACTGTTTGGTGTCATATTGAAACAATGCTGTCATAAAGAAATGTCTTAAGGAAGAGTTTTCCTCAGCAGTGATCAAAGACAGACTTACAAGCAGAATACTAAGAACCCATCTGAAGTCTCTTCCGGTGACATGTATTATCATTTGCTTTTTCAAGTACCACCAGAGTAAACCCCTAATTTTCTCCATTCCTAGTTCTTTCACAAACCCCAAAAGCTCAAAGGTCTTTTGTTTCAGTTAAAAATGTTCTTTCTCACTATAAACACAGAGTTACCATGTCCTCATTAATTTCTAGATTTTACATAAAAATGACAGTTTTTTTCCAAGTAGAAACTTTTTCTGAAAACTTTGAAATTTCTGGAAAAAAAATATTTATTTGAATTTGAATATGACTAAGATTTCAAATGCCTTCCAAAACCATTTACTACGGCTTCTATAGAAGCATTTTGACCTCTGTTTTTGGGAAGGGCACTTAGTGCCAGTTGCTCTTATCTGAAATCTGTTTTAGCAAGAACAGGCATCGGAAGATAAGAAGCAGTGGAACAGTTTCTCTGATGGCAACTTCTTGATTGCTACAGAAAGTGATTAAAAACACGCAGCTTGGTAGGTTGGCTTGAGAAGGGGAAAGGGGGGTGGAGTGGGAGTTCATACATGCTATGAAGCTGTCAGGATGGGAAATGTTCAGGATGTAGTTTACAAAAGAAGATGACATCTGTTTCTTCTATTTAAAAAAATGTTGGCAAGTTCTAACATGTTATATGACCCATCCAGTTTATTTGATCATGCTGATAAAAAAAAACAAAACTCTGTTCTAGAGTTCGTGACAAGTAAAAGGATGACTTGTTTTCTATAGGTTCTCTGATTTTTATACTTATCTATTTGTAAGACAACCTCTCTAGTGTTACAATATAATGTTATCCTTGAAGCCTATACAGTAAAAATGGGACATCTCTATCTTATAACAAAGTACTTTTAATTCTTGTGCTATTTGGGGTGGCCTTATGGTGAATTCCCTTATATTTTGTGGGCAATTTCTTCCTCTCTCTCCCTCCCTTCTCCCTCCCTCTCCCCCTCCTCTGATAGTTTTCAGCTTTACAAACAGATATTTACCTCATTTTTGCATGAAGTAGCCAGTATCCTATCACTATCAAAGGATGAGAATGTCAACAGTAGTGTTAATTACTCTCAAATAAGGACAATATTAGTGAACTTGGTTTAACCCTTTCCTACAATATTATTCTCTTTTTCGCTTTCTCTATCATCAAGCAGAATTCTTAACTGCCTTCTCACTATGTCTAGATTTACAAATTATTCATTTGCTGCCTCAAATTTACTCTAAGTTTCATGCATCTAAAAAACAAAGCCAAATAATGATACTCAGAATGTGTATAAACAGAAAATATTTATGAAGTGCCTAACATGTACACGTCCTCAAAGACCCATCATAGTAAATGGCCAAGATTTGGAAAGACCAAAGACAAGTCAGCAAAAAGAATGTTATCTCCAATTTTCCTCATCACCTTCTTATTAATTTTTTTCCTTTTATTTTCATTGGATCTATTCACCACTGGCCCTAGGGTAATACTTTTAAAACAACTGTATTTGTTTTCAGAGGATGAAGTAAAAGCTTTTTTGAGTGTTTTTTTTTAAACAATGGGCTAATTATGAGAGACTCTGGTTATATTTTTCTTCTGCAACTCAAATTTAAGCTTGGGAATTTTTACTACTAAATAGAGTAAACCTAATAAATATGTAATCTCTGATATTGCAACTCAGACAATGGACCCATAAACAATGAGAACAACAAGTGGATATTTTTTTTTTCCACATTGCAAATATGATGACCCTATACCCTAATAGAATTCACAAATGCAGAACACCAAGCTTTCTCAATAGACAAATGCTGAATTAAATCAATATAGATTAATATATAAGTCCCAAACTCAACTCCATCTATATAATGTCTATTTAACAGTGTCAGAAAACCCACATGCACAAAACAAACAAAATGTGTTGCCTTCCCTTTTAAACAACAAATTATATTCTTCTTCAAATGATTTCAGCAAATGGATAAATATGGATACTAAATTAAAAGTTTGTATCAACCCTTTGATGTAAGGCCATATTTTTCAGCTTCATTGCTAATGTGATACATGAAATTCACATTTGTGAATTAACAAAATGAATTGATTGTCCCAGATTCAAATTTTTCCCTTAACAGTGAGCATCTACTGTCATTCCTAAGGAAAGAATGATTTTGAAAACAGAGGAAGAACGAACAGATAACTGACCTTTCGAAACACATTTACATTTACCAATTTAAGGTGAGAAAAATCCAACATACCCAAAAGAATATGCTGTTATTGGGAAGGTAGAAAAGAAAGGTTTGAAAAGAGTTAAAATGATATGACATATAAAATGTGTACATAAACAAAAAGATTTTTAAAAACACTCTCAATCTGGAGTACTTTTGAAAATAAATTCCATTTTTTCCTCCACTTACATGAAAGTAATTGAAATGAAAAATCAGTTAAAAATAATAAATGTGTTTTCTCACATCTTCTATTTATCTCTTTCCTTGATTCTTCTATTTAGTTAAGGGAGGAAAAAAACTGTATTTGACTTAGAAATTCAGCCAATCAGACAGAATCAATTTTAGAAAAGCCATGGAAGTGAAGACATTTGGAACTACCTCTTCAAATATCTACAGAGGGAAGGAGAGACACAGAAGTTACTGCATTTAACAATGATGAAAGTAATTTAGGGATGGAACCTGGATACAAACCACAAAGGGAAACAGGAGAGCAGCAACCATCACTAATAATACTAACACAGAAGTCACCTTTTATCTGAAGACATGCCACTGTCCCATCATCGTAACATGCAATGTGACAAACGAGAGGTAATTTTAAAGGCAGCAAGAGTGGGACAGGTTTTAGGGCAAGAAAATGATGAATTCAAATCTTTATACCATTTTACAAAATACTTAAGCTTTCTGAGCCCCAGTTTGTCTTTAAAATGGGGATAATATAGTTATGTCATGAGAATTACTTTGAGAAAGACACTATAATAAATATAAAGCACAGTACCTAGCGCAGCGCAGTTATTAAAATATATGTGTATTAATTTTCCCCTTCCAATTTGCCTAGAAACAGAAGAGTTTAATTTGGGAGCAAAGACACAATAAAAAGGAAAACCAGTGAAGCAAAAAAATGCCTCCAGCTCAAGCAACTTTAAAGGAACAAAGGTTTCCAGGTACATTACTCATTCGTACAAATGCTTAGCCAGTTCAATGTGAGTCCATGAGGATCCAAACATAAGTAAAACAAGCCTTGTCCTTTATAACTAAGGAAGACAGTTAAGTGAGGAAGACACTCAAATAGTCACCTAAAATAATATGGTATAATGGATAAGAGCACAAAAGTATAGAGGAAGGAGTAATTAAATATGCCTGTAGTCACAAAAAGATCTATAGATCAACCTAGTTGGGGTCTTTGAGATTAAGCAGAATAATGCTTCTTAAAGCATAGTATCAGAACAGCAGCAGCAGAATGATGTGGGAACAAGTTAGAAATGCAACTTTGGGGGTCCCAGATCTACCATGTTGCAAGGGGTGTTAAGAATCTATGTTTTAACAAACCCTCCAGATCATTTTAACGTACACTAACACAGGAGAAAACCACTGAACTAGGAGCTCACCAAGCAGGTGAGTAGTGAGGCACTTTAGGCGGGCTAACATGATCAGGCAGCACAGCAAAGGAAAATTCCATGTGACAAGAGTATCCTGAGCTCGAAGGTGAGTTGCAATACATGAGAATGGTTCAGTACCTGAGGGCCAGATGCTGAAGTCTATATACCATGTTAAAGAGTCTGAACTTCACCTTGTAAGAACCAGGAGTTAGACTATCACAGACAACCTCATTTCTTTTCCCTTCAAATTTGTGCACAGAAAGTGGGTAGCACACATGCATAATAAAATATGAATCAACATGAAAAAGTCCTACTAAAGATGCTTGTTCAAAGCATTAACAATGTCCTTAGAATGGATTCTAGTACAATGGATTTCATACACTATTGTCATTCAAAGCAGCTCTGGTCTAGTGGATACATGCTGGATTAGGAGAGAGGGGAGTTAGTGATTCCTAGTTGGGTAACCTGGGAAAAACAATTTAACTTTTTTGAACTTCAGTTTTGTCATGTGGAAAACAGGCAAAAACATGTTTCCAGAGTGTTAAGAATTAAACAGGGCTAGATGCAGTGGCTCACGCCTGTAATCCTAGCACTCTGGGAGGCCGAGGCAGGAGGATCACTCAAGGTCAGGAGTTCAAAACCAGCCTGAGCAAGAGCTAGACCCCGTCTCTACTAAAAATAGAAACAAATTAATTGGCCAACCAAAAATATATAGAAAAAATTAGCCAGACACGGTGGTGCACACCTGTAGTCCAAGCTACTCGGGAGGCTAACACAGAAGGATCGCTTGAGCCCAGGAGTTTGAGGTTGCTGTGAGGTAGGCTGATGCCATGGCACTCTAGCCCAGGCAACAGAGTTAGACTCTGTCTCAGAAAGAAAAAAAAAAGAATTAAACAGAATAAGCATGCCAAAGTCATTGTGAACTTTAAAAGCATATATACATTGCAAGATACTCTTGTTAATAATATAACTTAGTTCTTCTTTTAATTCTTTCTGTGGAGTGAGTGCACATAAATACATAAAAGCAGTATTCTAAATGCTGGGAAAATAAACACATCAGAAATAATTCCTTTTTTTTTTTTTTTTTTGGTACCAAAGCATGTCTTGACTGGGTAGGGCTGCAAATCCAAACCTGAACCTACCACAACTGAACAGAAGGAAGAAATATCCAAGGGTCAGGCAAGAGTGGAAGAGAAAACCCAGATCCTGCTACCTCTGGCTCGCCTTCATGTGTGGATATAATTAAGAACTGACAGTTAATGATAACACAAGCAAAACTATGGGCAAAATTTGGGCCACTGCACTAAAGGTGACAGTCTCTGAGTTTTGCACCTGGATATAAATGACGATCAGACTGAAGGCTGATCCTAGACGCAGATAAGAGAAAGCCTTCCAATGAATTACACTCAGACTCCAGGATTAGAAGAGTTTCCAATTTCAGATGCAAAGGCAGAATTTTACCATCAACAAAGCCAAAGGGAAAATGACATTTGAAAACCAACAGATAGAGTGTTTTGCCTTCTCCTGGCCACAAGCCAGGTACGCAAGCCAAAAGGACAGGATTCAAAAGCAGTTAAAAGCAGAAGGAGTAATTGCAGACATTCTGCCTCCCGCCAAGTTGTGGGTAACACACACACCAAAAAACCCAACTTCTTTGGAGACCTGGTTTTAGCTGTAAAACGCTTAGAAAAACATCAATGCAAATGAAAATACAGATACAGCGCACAAAACATATCAAAATACGTCAGACTTCCTAGTACTAACAGGGGACCTTAATCTCTCCTTTCTTCCTTTATAGAAATGCACCTTACTGTTATTTTAGTTGTAGCAGTTAACGGTGCCAAATCCAGGCAGTGCCAAAGTGGTGCAGACAAGGACAAAGTTGGGATGTTTTTTAAAGAAGATTTTGGTTTTATTAACTCCATTAGCTAAATAAAGTTATAAATGCTTCTAGTGCTATATATTACTCCTCAGAGATTTGAAAAACATTTTTTTTTCTTGATTGCGAAGGTTGGATGTTTATAGTTGAAAATTTGGAGTGTTCAGAAAGTAATGAATGATAATTATGATTTCACCACTCAGGGTAATGTCTGCTAACAATTTACCCTGAAGCCTTTTAACATACATTCGTATTGTTTAATGACTTATCATATCATAAGCACTTTTCCAAAATATTAAAACAAAAACATTTCAAAAACATAATTATAATGTCTGCATAAAATTCTATCATATGAGTATATAATAATGTAATTTAAATACTCCCATACTGATGAACATTAGATTTTCACCATTATTAAGAATGTTGCAATTAATTTCTTTGTGCATAAACCATTGGTTGTGTTCAGAAGGAATTTCTAAACAGAAGATGCAAATTAAAAAAGTCTTGAATTATTTTGTTGCATGCTGCCTTCAAGACATTTTTTTTCATATACATGGGTAGAATTAAATTGAAATTATATTATCTTTCTTTTTCTTTCTATTTAAAAGTATCAGAATCTGTCAGACTATTCAATTTAAAATATTAAGTTTGCCTGAGTTTTCATTTAGCATAATGTTAGCATTTTCCCTGAACATTAAACATTTTTTAGAAATGCACTGAATGACTGAATGATACAGCATCTTATGGAATAACAATTATCTTCATAACAATATTCTTACAATTCAGTAGGTTGATTAAAAATTGGCACCAATATAAATAATATTAACATAAACTAGTACTCAGATTTTTATATGCATTTCTGATTTAAGAGAATCAATGCTATTAAGAATGTAAATTATTTACTTCCAAAAGTGTTACATATTCTTATAAGGCATATGATAAATAAACTATTCTTTAAAGACCATTACTCAGCTATTAATCTTTTAAAAAACATCGCCATTCTAATCATAGAAAATGTTATTTTAATTTGCATTTCCTTCACTAATAAGTGAATACTTTAGAATTTGTTATTTATAATAACTTCTTTATGAATATCTATTAACTTTGTTTTTCTCTTAAGATATTTGCTCTTTTGTTCCTTATAAAAATGTTATATATTAGATATATTAATCATATATGGCAAATTATTAATAAAGCTAATATTCTACTGATTTTTGACATTTAAAACACCACATATATAGCAAATCTATTTATATTTCTCTTTACGTTTTCTCTTCTATTTTAATGCTTTGAAAGACTTCCTTCACCCTATTATAAGGAAAATCCAGTAAGTTCCCTACATCACTTTTTGTGACTATGTGATTTTCCCCCCATTTAACCTTTTAAATCCATAGGGAATTTTACTTGGCTAAGCATTCTATAACGCATAGGACACCTCTCTGCAAGAAAAAATTATTTGGCCCAAAATGTCAATGTTAATTGTGCAGAGAAACCCTGTCCTAGGGTTGTTTCTTTCCTTTTCTTTTTCCCTTTCTTTTTTTACTTTCTATTTTATACTGCTGGTTTCTGTTGTCCAGTTCATCTAACAAATGATCGGGCTGATTAACACAGTTGGTCGGCATGAATTGATCAACCTTCCAGACTCACTTTTCCAGGATGTGCTTTGCTTTAGGTCTTACACAAGGAATGTACAGGTGAGCAAATTCCTCTTCAACTTCCACACCTAGGGCAGAGGGCTATGCTTGGCCACCTACGCACACTAGAAGGCCATGGCCCTCACGTGCAGATTGTGTAAATTCCTTTGAGGATGTCTTCTGCTTTACTTCTGGGGGTAAATGCTGCAGTTTCATGCATGGGTTTTGGGAGAGCAAATCTGAGCCCCATTCTTCAAACCTGTGACCAGTCACTTCAATTTCTATTTTTCTGCTTTTTTTTTTTTTATCTCGTCTGCTCTCTGCACCTGCTGACCTGAACTCACAGCCCAACTGGGCTCCATCAATGGGACTTTGGAGGGGAGAGTAGATACATATTTAGCTCAGTCCACAAACTTGAACTTGAAAGCTCTTTACTTGTTTTAAGATGAAAGATGTTCATTTATGAGATTCACCCATAAACAGATGCACCTAACAAACTAATTTCTGAAGAGAGGCAGTCATGTGTGCAGGAGAATAAAAACTTTAAAACCATCAATTTAGAATGACGTTCAGGAAAAACACTGGATTCATAACATTAGGAAAACAATGTCACTTCCCTAGACCTAGGCTTCATGTTTAAAATGAACAGATGGTGTGAATCACATATAGATCTATCTCATTTCTATTTCTATTGTTATAAAGTGAAGGCAGATATTCAGAATAAGACTTTATATTTCAACCATTAACCATTTCATCATTTAATAACAACTAGCATGAGACTAGGCTTTCCCTTTGCTACAAAAGAGGAATAATACACAATGCTTCAGTGTGAAAAACCAATATTTATGAGTCTCCTTTAGTTAAATACAGAGCTTTAGGGCTTCCTCATATGCCCTATTCACATTTTAATGTTTTTCATCAGAAGGAGGTATGAATATGTTAGTCTAAAAATAATTACCAGCAGAAGGAGAAGGACACATAGTTCTAATAACATATTTATTAATAATGGGGATATATAAAATCTGCCACAAAAAGATCCTAGGGCATCTAATAACTTTGTATCACAGTATCATAGTATAGATTATCATTCTGATTGTTTTCCTTTTCATAAAAAAAAAAGATTTTAGAGGTTTATCCACTTGCAAGCTATAAATATTCGAAAGGTAGATGGTCTGTTTTGTTGCTCAAGGAGAAAAACTGAAGGGAAAAAATGCAATCATCTATTCAAGAGAGGACAATTGAGAATCCTGGAAGCCTCGAAAAGCCATGCCTCTGGTTGTCAGTGTCGTGAAATGCATCGCTGCTCTCTCAAACATACTGCTGGCTTTGCTCTCTTTTCAGCCAACAAAAGAAAAAAAAAATGGGAACAAACTTCCTAACTCTCCTAATTCAGAAAGGCAAGGTTTAACACAGCATATTATTTCTTGCTGTACTGCAACACCTTTGTGTACTGATATAGGATGAAACTCATCACTAATATCATCCAATAGTTTGGAGGATTGTCTACATACTGAAGTATGGGTGTAAATCCCAAAATCAAGTTACAAGGTTAGTAAGGTTACTGAGGTCAACAGTCTATCTTCTTACTGTGTGTATATATGCATACATATAAATACATATGTATGTGCATATAAGCATACATATATAATGTACAAGTATCATATATATTAACATTTATATATAATATGCACATTTTCATAATTCTTGAGTATCTAAACACAAATAAAATAATTTCAGCAGAATAATTTCATAACCTATTTGGAAAACATATTCTAACATTTAACAACTCTTACTACCCAAGCATACTTCCTTTATCTAATCTAAATCCTGTACATTGTAATTTAAAGCTATTTCTATTCCCGGTGGAGTTGCAGAACAGCTTGTCAGCATGCAATCTCTCATATATATGACTCCCATCATTAAAGACCCTCACAGCCATCTTTCCTCAGGCAAAATGACCCGAAAGCCCTAACTCCTTCTCATAAATCATATTTTCTAAGACTTGAATCATTTTGAAGCTCCATCTTGGGACTGCTCCAAGTTCTGTGAATTCCCTCTTCGTTTCCTCTCAAATGTCTTTATCTCCTATTTACACCCATGGTAGGGATCTTCTCTTCGTGTGTAGTTACGGGGCAAGCTAGGAACTAAAGTAGCTTTAATCTAAGAGTTCAAGGATTTCCACTCTAAGGATGACTACCCCTAAATCACTGTCAAAAGGTTGGGAAATAAAACTCAAATAAGGACAACTGAAAATTAAAAGTTTTTTGATATATTATACATAGGGCTTCCTTTTCTCTCTCTCTTTCTCTTAAATAATAGCAACCATTTATTGAAGACCTGAAACCTTTCAAAACCCTTTATACCCTAATTCTGCCTTTTCTCTTATGTGTGGCTGTGATTACTAATCTTATCTCAGAAATTGTTGGGCTGTATCTCGGGAAACCATCTGCTATCTCATTCATCTTTGTGCTGATTTACAGCCTTTTTCTGTAACAGGAGACAGGACAAAACAAACAGGAGTCCCAGTATTAAATGGAAGATTCCAAAGAAATCTGTTCACTGATTGCATTTTCTTTTCTTTCCTAAGCTGATCTAAACCCAAGAAAACCTATGGTGAGTCTCCTGAGTAATTACCATGGTAGCAAGAGGAGGAAACCATTGTGCAGAAAGCCATCAGAGAGAATGCTAATGCCAAGAGGACGGTTTACAATTCACTAGACTCAGATAGTATCTCCAGGACAGAAAGAAAATCCACTCCAGCCTCAGTTTACTGTTAAGAGTCCTCTCCCCAGTAGAAATAGTCAAAAGCTTGGTGATAGGTTCTCATTGTGTTGCTTCTCCAAAGCTTAAAGGAGAAGCTCTGTCACTTCCAAAGCATGCATAGTTCAGAGCATGCATTAACATCACTATTGGTGCCTGTTCCAAAGTAACCACCATGTTCTAATAACCCTGTTCCCACTCAGAATAATGTGACTCCTTAAAAAAAAAAAAAAACTACTTCAGAATCAGCTGTGGAATATACACAACGGACACATTCAAAGGAGTCAAATAAATTAATGGCTGGAGCTCATTTTCCTACTCATTTTACCAACAATGATGGCCTAACCTAGTCATCCCAAGTAGCGCCAATTTTTACTATTTTCTAGAAAGCAAACATATCCTTCTTTATACTTTTTTCCAGTTTCCGTTTCTCAAAAAATTGAACATGAATTTGTTATCACCACAAAGACTTAACTATTTTATATATATTGAAGAAACTAATAACTAATAAATGACTAATAACTGAATAAATGAGCTGAATAAAATTAGGTAAAACAACAAAACCAGAAAGAAATATACCAAGACATTAACAGTGATTATCTCCAAAGAAAGAATTTTGAGTGACTATTTGCTTCCTTCTGTATTTCCACATTTTCCATAATGTTAATAATGAGAATATATTTCTTCTACCAGAAAACAAACCTTAAGACATCCTTCCACACTATTATTGCTGATAGCCATCAATTGATACTAAATCAATGCTAGCATAGCTGTTCAATTAACTCTGAGCATAGAGAACTGGTAGAAGGATAAATTTTTAATATTCTGCCTTACTGAGGAATATGCTTTCCTATTGTGCCCTCCTTGCTCTGCATTTAGTCCCTCACTAATTCTTATTTCTCCAGCAAACATCTTATTTACTAATAGAAACAATTATATGTATGTTTCTTGTTTCACTAACAGGTCAAACATTTCTGTGTATATGTCTACTTCTATTGTTATGTCTTCTGCCTCCATCTCAGGCAGGTTTTCTCTCAGGCATTACTTTCTCCCAAATATTAATATATTAACCTATTTTATCATCTCAGAAATTCAGTAACACTGAGTAAAATATGGTGTCACATTGAAAATATGCTTCCTATATTACAATACATTGAAGCTGCAAAATACAACCGCACAAGAAAGATTCTTTTCATTTTTCCCAGGATTTGGCAAAACTCCAGTGCATACTGACTGTTCCAGGCTTATCTGCTGAACAGCATGACTATAGATGCTGATGGCAAAAAACATCTCCTGCTTCTTCTTGGCACCTCTATTCTTCCCTATTCAAAAAAATATACTGACGGGAATGTGTCATTGCTTGGAACAGAATCTACAAGCATCGCCTTCTCTCTCATAATGAATTGTGGACACTTTATTTGGATAGGCAAACAAAATTCTTGGCAGGAATTTACCAGTCAACTCTGTTTATTAAAAAAAAAAAATCCCAACAGAACTTGAAATTGGGCAATGGGTATTTTTTCTTCCAACAGTAATTCTAAAGGATTTCCCACACAATGACCTCTGTATCTGAAAACATTTTATAAACAACTGGACCGTATCTCCTTACACCTCAGATTTGTTTTTCTGCCGTCATGTTCTCCAGTAATGAACTAATCATTTATTGCACTGTTACTCCCACACTGTCTCTTGTGAGATATCAAAAAATAGTTTAAAAGCCAATTATCTTAAAGTCATTTGCTTAAAATGCACGATTTTATAGCAGGAGATATCCATTTCTGATCTGATAATTGCTCAGGCCTTATCAAAATCATACTGTGCTGCATGAGTCTGCATCCACTGGTAGCATTAAATTCAGTAGCTGACAACACATTTCACAAAGAAACACATAATTTCTTTTTATTTGTTCCTTATTTACTTGAGATCAGATCACTGAAAAACTCCATATCCTCCAAGCATTGGGTTATAAAACTGATAAACTGATACGCATCTTCACAAAGCCACAGTTACTGTAAAGTTACTTCATAAAAGCCCCTTTTCTCCTTTATACTGTATTTCCTCTCTTTAAGCAACTACTGTTGCACTTTCCATTCTTATTCCTCCTCTTGGTTCTCTCTTCAGTGGCACCAATAATTTTCCTAGGACACTGTAAGAAGAAAATGCCAAAGGCATTATTCCAAATGCACACGATATAGAGAAAATTTCATGTTTGATCCACACATTTCATACGATATTAAAATAATTTAAATGCCAAGCCATAAACTAGCAAAATACAGAATAAATACGTTGCTAATTCCACATGCTGTGTGTTTCAGACTAGCTCAGGGTTGGGTTCTTTACATTTTCATATCTATTTCACAGGTAACTGACTGATCAAATGCAAATCAGGACAGAAAGTCATGGCAGAAAGAAGGGAGACTTTGACAAGGAGGTGGGAGAAAAGGTAGGTTCATCAAGGTTTCTTGTGGGAATTGGTGAATGAGCTGAATTTTAAAAAAGAGAAGAGCTCCTGTTGCGGCAATGTGTACAGCTAGTGTTATAGCTCTTATTCATTTGACCAGAGAAAGAACCAAGCAGCACACTAAGGGTCAGAGAACAGCCTTTATTCTTCTACGGCAGGCTCAGCACACCTAGTGTTACAGCTCTCTTTGCGTCTTCCGATCTTCTGACCCTTCTGCTCCTTCTGCTCCCCCTTCCTTGTTCTCCTCCTGCTTTTATAACCTTGGTAGGGCTCAAAAAGCGTCCAATCAACAAGCTTTAACATCCAATCAACATCAAGCTTTAACATCCAATCAACATCAAGCTTTAACATCCAATCAAAAACAGTGGGATTCAAAAACTACCCAATTGGGATCACGCAAGCAGCATGGCCGAAGTAGCGTGCCCTCCAGCTGGCCAAGCACAGTGCTGGCCCGTGGAGATGTAGAGCTACGGGCAGGTGGCAAGTGGCTGGGTCCCCAAACCCAACATTTTCCGTATCGCTCGGAGGTCAGGCTGCAGGGCAGCAAATGTCTGATTCCTCTGGGGTATGCTTTGGCTAGCAGAGCTTGCCGATGGTGCTTCAAGAACTGTGACTACCTCATCTGTTCCTAAAGAGGCCTTTCATGATTTCTTGGACTTATGGTTTTCATTTGTATATTACTCCCTCAAGAGCCCAAAGTGGATCAAAATACTGAAGCTTACTTATTTTACACAAAAATACAAAATTACTAAGTTGCCAAATACAACACCCTTGAAATTTGCAGTCAATTATTCCTAATATTTTAAAAAAAACAAAATCCAAGATAATAGGTCATTCCTTCTAGAATGTAGAAATTCATCAAGGGCACCGATAAAAAAATGAATAGGAGCCTGTTCATTTTCAAGATCTAAATGATAACTATCAAAACATTTACCAATCAACTGTTAAATGCACAAACAGAGTCTCAGCTCCCAAGGGGTAATAAGCTAATGAGGCAAACAAGCACACAAACAAATTAAATATGCCTGTGGGAGAATATTCTGAGTGTCAACCAAAGCAGCTAAGAAATTACAGAATCACAAGAATTCTATAAAGAATCCACCCAGGCAAAAATACATTTTAAAGCATTTAAAGACAGGCAAGCTGGGCAGAGTGGCTTATTCATATAATACTAGCACTTGGGGAAGCCGAGACAGAGGGACAGTTTGAGGACAGGAGTTTGAGACCAGCCTGGGCAACACAGCAAGACCCCGTCTCCATAAAAAAATAGAAAAAGTAGCTGGGCATGGTGGTGTACAGCTGCAGGTCTCAACTACTAGAGAGGCTGAGGTGGGAGGATTATTTGAACCCAGGAGTTCAAGACTGCGGTGAAATATGCTTAGGCCACTGCACTTAAGCATGAGTGACAAAAATAAATAAGTAAATACATTAAAAAACATAGTCTTTCCTTGTGATGACCAGAATTCTTTTACATCATAAAATCTATAGCAGAGAAAATGGGAATTTCAAACCAACAGAGATCTGAAGTGATAATTGTGTTTAATGCCTTCCAACCAGCTGAACAGCAGGGTCTAAGAACATTTCATTTCTGATTAACTCAGTTCCCCTTACTACCTGCTGAAAGAAAAGTGTAAATTATTGCATGAGTTCTAAATGATTAAAATTACTTAATTGGGCTACATCACGTGTCCTTCAGATAAAAGGAAAGCTTTTGAAACAGCTCAACTTTCCCCAAAGAAATTTCTTATCTGGATTTGTCACATGTTACATAGCTAATAGGTAACTAGAGTTCAAGTACAGGCATACGTCAGTGATATTGCAAGTTCAGTTCCGGAGCAACACAACAAAGCAAATATCACAATAAAGTGAATGTCATATGAATTATTTGGTTTTGCAGTGCATATAAAAAAAAGTTACATCTATGCTATTCTGTAGTCGAAGTGTGTAATAACATGTCTAACATGTACATACCTTAATTTAAAAATACTCTATTGCTAAAAAATGCCAATAATGATCTGAGCCTTCACCAATTTGCAATGTTTTTGCTGGTGGAAGGTCTTGCCTTGATGTTGATGCCCAATGACTGATCAGGGTAGTGGTTGCTGAAGAATGAGGTAGCTGTGGAAATTTCTGAGCTTAAGACAATAATGAAGTTTGCCACATTGACTGACTGTTCCTTTCAGGAATAATTTCTCTGCAGCATGTGATGTTGTTTGATAGCATTTTACCCACAGCAGAAATTCTTTAAAAAACCAGAGGCAATCCTCTCAAACTCTGCTGCTGATTTATCAACTACGTTTATGTAATATTTGAAGTCTTTTGTTGTCATTTCCACAAAGTTCACAGAATCTTCACCAGGAATAGATTCCAACTCAAGGTATCACTGTCTTGCCGTATCGGTAAGAAGCAACTCCTCACCCATTCAAGTTGTACCATGAGATTGTAGCAATCAGTCACATCTTTGGGCTCCACTTCTAATTCTAGCTCTCTTGCTATTTCTACCACACCTGCAGTGACTTCCTACACTGAGGTCCTGAACATTTCAAAGGCATCTATGAGGTTCGGAATCAATTTCTTCCACGCTCCTGTTCAGGTTGATATTCTGACCTCTTCTCGTGAATCATGAATGTTCTTAACGGCATCTAGAATGGTGAATCCTTTCCAGAAGGTTTTAAGTTTACTTTGCCCAGATCCATCAGAGGAATCACTATCTATGGCACATAGAGCCTTACAAAATGTATTTCTTCAAAAATAAGACTTGAAAATCAACATCACTCCTTTACCCATGGGCTGCAGAATAGTGTTGTGTTAGCAGGCATGAAAACAACATTAATCTCCTTGTACATTTCCACCAGAGCTCTTAGGCAACTAGTAGCATTGTCAACGAGTACTAAAATTTTGAAAAGAATCTTTTTTTATTTTTTGAGAAGTCTCAAAAATAGGCTTCAAGTATTAAGTAAACTATGCTGTAAACAGATGTGTAGTCACTCGGGCTTTGTCCGGTTTATAGAGCACAGGTAGAGTGGATTTAGCACCATTCTTAAGGATCTCAGGATTTTCAGAATAGTCAATGACCACTGGCTTCAACTTCAAGTAACCATCTGGATTAGCCTTTAACAAGAACAGCAGCCCTGTCCTTTCAAACTTTGAAGCTACGCATGGATTTCTCCTCTCTAGCCATGGACGTCTTGATGGTATCTTCTTCCAATACAAGGCTGTTTTTTTCCTACATTGAAAATCTGTTGTTTAGTGTAGCCACCTTCATCAATTATCTTAGGTAGATCTTCTCGATAACTCGCTGCAGCTTCTACATTAGCACTTCTCCCAACATAAATGTTGTGACTTGATACACTAAATTAGTTCAAAATAGATAAATGCACATATTCCAGTCTATTGGTTTATATCTATACTTGCACACTTTCAGAGAGAATATTATGTATGCTGTCAAACCCAAATACTCCCATAAGCCATTCAAGTCCTTTGTGTGACTGGGTAATTAGGGCATGCTATCCATAATAAAATAATGAACAAGAAATGCTGAGAATACAAACTCCTGGGCTCAAGCGATCCTCCTGCCTCAGCCTCCAGAGCAAGAGCTACTACGTCTAGCTAATTTTTTCTCTTTTTTGTAGAGACAGGGTCTCGGTCTCACTCTTGCTCAGGCTGTTCTGGGACTCCTGACCTCCAAAAATCCTCCCACCTCCGCCTCCCAAAGTGTTAGGATTATAGGCGTGAGCCACGATGGCTGGCCTCCTTTTTCCAATTGTTAAATCAGGTTTTTTGTTATTACTGTTGTTGAGTTTATTTTATTTCTTGATTTTGGTGGAGGTCATATAGAGTTTTAAAAATTAACCAAACTTTACATTTGTCATTTGTGTACATTTCTCATGCTAGCTTTGTTTCAATAAATTTTATTTTAAAATTAAAAAAAAAGAAATGCTGAGAATGACTGTGAGATATTACAAAAATAAAAACTGTACATAGCCAAAGAGATTTTTCTCCAAGAGATTATTTAAATATTTGGTATTTATGACTTTCATTTACTTTCATGGAGGAAGTATCAAAGTCTTTCTTAAAGGTAATTTGTAATGATCTGTTTTACTGAAAGGTGAGACAGGGAGGAAAGATTTACACTAACTGAGAATCCCTTTGTACTGGATTCTCTATATACAGGATCTCACAAATTCCTCATAAAAATCCTATGAGATACCTATTATTAGACCCATTTCTTCACTTGAATAAATAAATGATCACAGAGTAGCATTCGTAAGCTAAGATCGTACAGATAGTAATTAGAAATATGATTTTAATCCATGGACCCCTGATGGCTAAAAATGGTGGCTGGCACCCACTGTAAGCTGCATGAGGTCACAATCTCTGCCCTCCCCCCTAAAACAATGAACAGATATTCAATAAAATATTTAAGTAGTGCATAAATTTGACTCTTAATATGTTCTCCTCCCTCTTCCAGATCTGACCCTGGTTCAAACTTTGATGGACCTGAAACTAGCTGGGTCACCTGGGTGAAAACACCTTGAGTTGCAGAAAATCAGATAATGTCCTCCTCCAGCACTGCACTCTGACTCTACAGAAACGCTCATCAGATCAATGCACGCCACATTAGCAAGTTCTGGGTGGTCTAAGAAGACCTAACATGAACAGATCCTGTTCTGGTGATCTACTTTTCCCTCTTCTGATCTGAGTACAACTGATGGATAAGATAACTTTTCATTAGAACAAACACAATTAACATAAAGCACACAAGCCACCATCCTGATCCCAGGAACTTGTCCCCTCCACCTCACACTGCCATGGGAAGTTGGATATGGTGGATAGACTCCAAAATGCCCCCCAAATTATCTTTCCATCTGAGTAGTTATGCTCTTGTTTAATCCCTTCCCCTTGAATATAGGTGGGATCTATAACTCGCTTCTTACCAACAGAATACACCAAAGATAATGGAATGTCACTCTCGTAATTACATCACATAAGACTGCAACGTCTTGCTTGCTTACAGAGTGGCTACAAGCAAACAAGTGGCCATACTGGACAGAGTCACACGCTAAGGAAGTGAGGGGTAACCTTCAGCCAACAGACAGCCACGAGCTGATTCCTCAGTCCAACCCACCTCAAGGAACTGAATTCTGACAAGAGCCACGTGAGGCAGGAAGCAGATCCCTCCCCAGTCAAGTTTGCATACTAGACTGCAGCCCGGGCTCACGTCTTGATTATAGATTTGCAGACAACCCAGCTAAGCTGTGCTGAGATGCCTGACTCATGGAAACTATCAGATGATAATGAGTGCCACTAAGTTTGTGACAGTATCAGTACTCAACAATAGGTTAGTAATATATTGCCCCCTAATTCTAATTGTGTTAGAAGGTATGGCGAGTTTTTCCATGAGTACACTGCTTTCTATTTCAGAGCTTCTCATAGCTATCAACCACAAGCCAACATTTGATGAGTACATATTTTTAATTCCCCTTTCATTATCATAAATTGCAATAGGTTACATCACCTATGAATTAAAATGTATAGATATTACCTACTTATAAAATTTTTAAAATAAAAAAAAATCAATATAATATCCTAAGTGTAGCATCATAGAGCAATAAAGGGATATTAATTCTAAATAAAATTATAGGCATTTTTAGTATATAACAATAGGAAAAACTATATTAGAAGACATAACAAAGTAACTTAGACGCTGCTTGCACCCATAATTAATCATTGTAATGCAACAACTACAGCTTGGGACCAGAATGTCAGTCTGTACTGTATTCTTAATTTAAATATCACAGCCAGGATTGCCTTTGGCCATGTCACTTTCTGAAATACTGAGCATCTCTTAGAAAATTCTGAAGAAAATAAAATAGTCAATTTACACCAGTTGTCTTCCTCGAAAACTAAGAGTATATTAAAATTGTGGAAGTAAGACTTTGTGCCTTTAAGTAAGATGAAATTCAACCTAAGCTCACACAATTATCAACAGTTTCTCATTTCCATGAAAATCCAGTTGGGTCATTCAGATATTTTATGGGAGGGAGGATGATTCTTTTTTGAGCTAGAGCATCCAATTCATCACAGAGCATCTGGCATCCTTGCCGTTTGCCAATCATTTACACAAGAAAATAAAATCCCGATACATGTACAAAACTCCTAGGATGGAACGTTGTCCTTGTTAATGATCACTGCTCTAATTCTCTCCTGATCAAAGATGTGGTATAAAATGTATAACCAGGCCCGGCGAGGTGGCTCACGCCTGTAATCCTAGCACTCTGGGAGGCCTAGGTGGGCCGAATGCTTGAGGTCAGGAGTTCGAAACCAGCCTGAGCAAGAGCGAGACCCTGTCTCTACTATAATTAGAAATAAATTAATTGGCCAACTAGTATATATAGAAAAAAAATTAGCCGGGCATGGTGGCACATGCCTATAGTCCCAGCTACTTGGGAGGCTGAAGCAGAAGGATTGCTTGAGTCCAGGAGATTGAGGTTGCTGTGAGCTAGGCTGACGCCACGGCACTCACTCTAGCCTGGGCAACAGAGCAAGACTCTGTTTCAAAAAACAAAAGTATGACCAAGCATGCACGTCACAAAATAAGGTGCACATATAAGCCTCTAGAATGCTTTACAGTAGTAAGATTTTATAACACCAATATAATAGCATTAAAATATACATGTAATTATATTTATATAATATTTTATAAATATATATACACAAAGAGAGACAGACAGACAGAGACACTGAGACTGACAGGGAGACAGAGAATCAAAAGAACAAAAGAAGCCTGGTATGGTATCCTGTGTAATACAGAAATACAGAGAGAACATAAAAATAAACACATTTCAAACAAGCTGTTAAAGGAGATGGTTCTTAAGGTCCTCCCCACCCCTGAGATGTGTGATTATATACCAGATCATAAATATGACATAAAAATAAGGTGCTTGTTGTAAACTTTAAACAATTAATCAATAAAAAATTGCTGGATTCTTTAGAGTTTTACGTGACTTTCCAAAAAGGAGATTTAATGTCTTTATATTTATTACATGGTTGTCAACTTTTAACTGATGCCTTCTTGCTTCCACAATAAATATTATTGTACTAAGCAGGTAGTTAAACATAATGGGGTACCTTGTGAAGTCAGACTCATATATGGTATTCTTCTTTTAACAGTCATTCTAAGACCTAAGGCTTCATTTCCTTATATGCTGTGTCTGTGTCTCTTGAATGGTATGTAGTTATTTTTTCCTTTGGTCTTGCCATTCTCCAATCCACTAAAAAGTTACAAGAGTGGCAACATGTGGAAAATAAGTCTAAAATTAACGTTCTCAGCCTGTGATTAAGGAAGTATGCACACTCTTTTACGGAAGATGGTAGTGCAGTTTGATTTTATGTATATGACTATTTTTAACCAAGTGACAAAACTATCTTCTTTTCCACCTCTAGCTGGTCCTAGGAGAACTATCCAGAATCATTAATATCTTCTTTAAAAGAAAGGAAGAATGCAGAGAATTAGGGGGGTAGCTAATATTAAATGCAGTACATTTGTTTTTATAATTAAGTCAGCCTACCAAGCAGTATTTACAATGTAAATAATTTCTACGACTTGGATACTTGTTAAATTTTTCAGATCCACTGCCCTAGTGTATAGCCAAACCACAACTAAGAGGGTTATGAACATCATCTATTTGTTGTTCCATTGGCCCAGTTATTCACCCTTTCAATCAGCAAATTATGTATTCACTACAAATAAAATATTGAATATTCTAAATCGGATAACCAAAAAGGCTTGGGCACACAGAAATATTAAATTGGAATGTTTTGTTTGTTCTCAGATACATAGAATGCTTTGTGTTGTAACAGTTCACAATCTCACGCAGACATTGCTGACTTCATTTTATTCTCATGTAGTAACCAGTTAGGTAATTGCAATAATTGCCTCCATTATTTTGAGATGGGGAAACTGAGGCTCAACAACACTAAGTAAACATAACAAGCTTAAACAGCTCATAAGTGGTTGTAAGGCTGATCCAAACCCAGGCTCATTTCACTACAAGCTCTGGACTCTTAAGCAATAGGTTCTAGATTGCTGACAAATCTTAAAACAGGTCATACCAACAAAATGACTTTTAACTAGTCCTTGCTCTAGATGCTTCTGTTATCAATTCATTTTTCCCAAGGTTTGTTTTTGGGTGTCTTTTTATTTTTTTATTTTTTTTGAGACAGAGTCTCACTCTGTTGCCCAGGCTAGAGTACTATGGCGTCAGCCTAGCTCACCTAAACCTCAAACTCTTGGGCTCAAGCAATCCTCCTGCCTCAGCCTCCCGAGTAGCTGGGACTACAGGCATGTGCCACCATGCCTGGCTAATTTTTCTATATATTTTTAGTTGGCCAATTAACTGCTTTCTATTTTTAGTAGACATGGGGTCTCACTCTTGCTCAGGCTGGTTTCAAATTCCTGGCCTTAAGCGATCCTCCCGCCTCAGCCTCCCACAGTGCTAGAATTACAGGCATGAGCCACCACGCCCAGCCTTTGGGTGACTTTGTTTAGGACAAAGTGATCAGAAAGTCTATTTCTACCTATAGCAGGTCCAAATCTGACCATCTTATCATGAGTGACGGACACCCAGAACACAAACCTAGGTCTCTAACAACAGCTGAACAGGCATCTGCTACCCCTGGAAACAAAGAAATTTCTTCTACTTAAAAAAAAAAAAAAAAAAAGGTTCTATGGAGAAAAAATTCTTATTTTAATTCCTCTGGGGAATTTCCTTATAGAGACAGGAGTTACTTGCACTTGCCCTCAGATTAAAACCAACAGAAAAAAATGGATAACAGAAACAAGGGCAAGCGAGGGCAAGAATCATCCTCCAAAAGTCTCAGGAAGGATTAGAAGTTCTCACACAAACACAACCTCTGATTCTTCTCTCAAGCCCCTCCTGCTGGTGCCTGAAAAATGGTGACATGATCATAGCACAGACAGGAACAGAAGAAACCCCCCAGCCGGCGTTCTCTGTCGCCTCATCACATGGGCTCAGTGCGGAGGTGGACTTGTTTTTGTGCTGTGTGTAGACATCACTTATTAATCAAGAAGAGTTTTCTCAGTTCCTGAGCTCAGAAGTGCAAGGTGAAGGTCTGGATCTTATATAGTGTTCATTATGGCCTAAAAGAAATTCATTATGAAGTGGCTTTTCTTTATAGAGGACATACTCTTTCTTAATCATTACCTCTCAAGCCAGACTCTCTCGCGGGTCTAGAGAAAGATAATATTTCTGGTAAGAAGAAAATGTGAATAATGAAAATGTGAATGATTCTCAATGCTGAGAATACAGTTGAGATACCAAACGTGCTTTCATGCTCCAGTTTTGCTTTTGTAAATTCCACCAATTCAAGAATGGTGGGGAATGGACGTAGAGGTGCCCTAAAAGCTTTACACCCAGGGACGGGAGTTATCTCTACGCACTAGGCTCTCCAGAAAGCTCCCAATTCCATCTCACCCCTCAATAGCATCACTTAGGTGGCCCACCGGCCAATCTCTTTGTTTTCCCAGAAAAAGGTGGTGGCAACCATGAAAACATTAAGTAGAACTCTGGGATGCCTTGCTCCTTTTATGTGTGTTGATTTTTGGTTGTTATTTGCTTGGTATCGATCTAGAAGAGCAATGCTGATTTTAAAGAAAGAGAAAAAGGGTAAGTGAGAAGCCCTGTGCCTCAGAATGACATCTAATTCATCATGAAGGGTTTCCCTGTTTATTCCCCAATGAGTCACTTGTACGCTGAAACGAGGGCGACACCCAAGTAAAATCAATGAAAAGACATTTCTGCTATAAAGCACTATGCCAGGAATCTATTTATCAAAAGTCAACACGCGCAGATAAAAATCTAGTTCACCCTTTACTTTAAACTTCAGCATTAACATAAAGAGGGAACATGCCAATTGACTAGGAGGTGTCTTATCTGTCCTATGCCTTTGTTAAACAGCATGCTAGTTAACCCCCTGAACTAGATCCTAAGGACATATTTGCTCACCTGGATTTGTAGGAATGCGAACATCATGAGAAATGTTGCATTTCCTTCATAAGATCAAAGTTGTGACCAAAACATGGGCAAGATTCAATTAAACCAATGACCAGCCATGGTCCCTTTCAGCTTTGTGATGCAATAAAAAAAAAGCCTTGCATATGTATCAAAGACTCCAACAGCAAATCACATTTTAATCAATGGACTGAGAAGCATAGGGACAAGAAAAATGAAGAGCAAACAGCTGTGCCTTAACAAGAATATTTTTATTTAAAGAATATAATTAAGAAATGGAAATAACCATGTTAACATATGTAGACTATGCTATTGTTTCAAATGCCAGTAATGTTTAGCCACTTTGGGAATATTTTAAAACACACAAACCCATCTCTGCACACTAGTTTTCTTATCAATAACCTCACAGATGTAATATTGTCCTATCTCCTTGCCTGGCTGCCTAGTGGTGACAGTCATGCATGAGTCAGTACCTGCTGGTCTCCTGTGGGCACCTCACAAAGGACATCAAAGCATTCCTGAGGTTATTCCCAGCACTTCTTGCTACAGAAATCTCCACTCAAGACCTCCCCCCCTTTGTTTTTAAACCAAATTGTACGCCTTTGTCAGTGAAATGAAAAAACTTTAAACCCCACCTCAACCTCTCTCCTACAGGAATCCCTGCTACACCTGATTCTACTCTTCCAACTCCCAAAACTTCCTTCCTGCCTCTAACCTAAATATTTATAGTGTATAATTGAGGTGAACTACAGCTGCACCCTTTGCTAAGCCTTAATATTAATAAGATATTTCTGAAACCTGAAATTTCTGCTTCTGAAAAGTTTTTTAAAAAATTAAATTAAAATATTTATTATGAAATTAAAATATTTATTATTACTTGATCAGCTCTAGAAGTTCAAAATTCATGCATATGATTTTATATGCCTAGATCTGAGGATAGGAAAGGAGAATTCGAA
Source organism: Mirza zaza (assembly GCA_008750895.1). Taxonomy (NCBI): domain Eukaryota; kingdom Metazoa; phylum Chordata; class Mammalia; order Primates; family Cheirogaleidae; genus Mirza; species Mirza zaza. The sequence goes on from VSMD01132097.1 coordinate 47,834, forward strand.
GACCTGGTATTGATTTACAGAATGATGAACGAATGGCGTTGCTTAAACACTTGGATATATTTGAAAATGCACAACCAATGAAAAGTGTTAATGTTGCTTTATCACCTCATGTTTATGCAGCACTGTTCTCAAAAATGCTTTGATATTAGTGAGCTATTACAAGGATAAACACTGTGTTCCTGTTTCCATAATTTTTGCCCTTATGTTATACCAAAAGACTCAATAAAGTGAGTTCATCCATTATGGCTTTCCATCTACCATCAAACTCTCTTTCTCCTACTGGTTAATTTTTCAAATGCAGATAAAGATGAAGCAAGCATTCATGACTGTTTACTTTATGTCTGGCTGTTTCTCACCAAAGAGAAGAGAAAACAGTTTGTTTTCATATATTCTGCAGTAACTCTTTCTCTGGGCAATGTTAAAAACTAACATGTCACCAGGAAAATGACTTAGACATAAAAAACTCTGATTTATTCTGGACCTCATTTTGAAAGAAGGCTGCCTTAAAGAAGGAATTGTCAGACCTTCACAGGATGCTAAGTCTACTGAATGTGTCTGATGCAGTTAGTTGGAACAAGAAAGAGAGGATTTCAGTACTGAGGCTAAAAAAAAAAATGGTGAAAGGACAAAAGTGGAAGGGTTGTGGGGAAAAAGAGTTCTCTCTTAAAAATGTGAAAATGCGTACTAAACCTTGTGAATTAATTTCCCATTAGCTTAGTTCCTGGTGATAGAAAATAAGGCATGCAATTTAAAAGTTCATTCACCCTTCCCACTGTTATCCAGGAATTTCTTCAAGAGTAAGTGCTCAGAGCTATTGAGTATCCTCAATGTGGGACACTGTGTCACATGCATATGAGCATTTAAGATGCTTCAATCATGATCTGAAGTCAAGGGACAGGCAGGGCATCTGGTGGACGCCCAGGCATCGTGATGGCCTTACTGGCCTGTAATTAACACTAGACAACGCTGCCCAGAGAATCCTGCCAAAACAGGATCAAAGCAAAATAAAGCAACATTATCCTTTTGAATTCATATTTCTCTCCCGCTTTAGAAGACTGTTCCGTCCAAGTTGTCCATGGTAATAGCAAACCATTCTCACAGAGGAAAAAATATTCATCCCTATGTATCCTGGGCCAATAAAAATATGTTATTAAATTGATACAAACGTTTTTAGGTATTTTTTAAAGGAGGAATGAGATGTGTGTGGAAAGAGAAAAAGTTAAGTTTTTGGTGGGTTTTTTTTTTTGTGGGATCTTTTTTCTTTGTCATCTTTCTGGTTTTGGTTTTTGATTAAGAACCATGATTTCTTAGTGAAAGTTTCAGGATTAGAAAACACAAGATGTTGACAGTCTAGGGCTGACTTTCGACCTTCTTCTGGTCCTCTTGGGAGGTGTGATTAGTGAAGCGATACCTTTTTAGGCAATGACAAGCCATGATGTCAGGGGAAACTGAGAAAAGTCTAATGCAACATAATTGGCTGCCCTGCAGTAACAGACTTGTTCAGTCCTTTGCACACAAAATGCATCCAGAATTCTTAGCAAAATAAAGCCTAACAAACCAAAACAAGATTTTTCAACAAACCAACCACTAACTTTAACCAAAGAAAATTACAACTCATCAGGCTTTACTTTCAAATAACTCTGAGAAATGTCCTTTATGAAATGAAGTGAAAGCAAAGGAACAATTTGACAGAAGCTATACGAATGATTTTATTTTGTGTTTGCTTCTTCATAAAATCCTTCCCCAATAATCAAAATCCCATAATATAGACGTAAGAATAAAATGATGACAGAGAAAGAGCTGGTATTTTTCTCCATGCGTTACACAAAATGAGCTTTTCATTCTCCTTCAAGTCCAAAGTATCTCATCAACTTTATATTAGTACTTTTCCATCTAAGTTTTCATCTTACACATTCATTTTTAAATTCCTCCAGAATTTGGCTAAAAGCAATCTAATTTTATCTTTCTATTTTTGTCTTTTATTAAGCCATCTATGTTATCAAGCCTATCTCGTAATTGAGTTCCTTACCTTCTGATTATTTTAATCTGTCCCTGAATATAATTAGACTCAATTTACCATTTGAGTAAATTCCAGTTTTTTGCAGTCTTCTTTTCCATTTTGCTATGATCTTCCCAAGCCTTTTGCCCTCTTATCTTGGTTCTGAAAACAGTCTTCAGCTTTTCTTTCTAAAACATACTCCTTTTTTCATTGAAACTAAGGGGAGACCAGCAACCACAACCCAATCTCATGCCTTTTTTCAAACAGCCTAAAGAAAAATCTCTTTCCTTCTCTTCGACTCCATACAACAGGTTTCCTGGGTTCTTGAGTTACTTTGCTGCTCATTATTTTCTTACAAATTTGCAGCAGGTAAATACTGAAACTCCCTGGTTATTTTTCTTAGTTGTAGTACTACTGCCTGTTAGAGATACCTACACATTTATTATCCCAATTTGGAGATTCTTTAAAGTATTATGAATCCAATAAGGCCACACCTTGCCCTTTTAATCATGCTGTTTTCCAGTGAATGTGAATGTTCAATGCATAAACAAAGCTATTTAGATTTCAAAGCTGCCCTCATGGGATTCTGTACCATCGTACAACACTTTAAGAATTCTATCGCTTAACAAATGCTTTCACTTTTTAACTGATATTTCAAACTTGGTCGAAATCGTCCTTGGTATTTCAGGTAGATATTTTCTACGTACCTAACCTAAACTTCAAATTTAACATAGAGCAGAAATAATCCCAAAAGACAAAAACGAGGCAGGAGCTTAATGGGGACCAGGCCTTTCTGCCCCAAGAGACCGTGGAATAGAAAACAAAGCCTTCCCTCAACCAATGACTGCTTAAAGTCCTGATTTGAAGAATACACAGAATAATGTGTCAACGTATGGCTCATTCCTACCATCTAGCGTACAAAGTGGCATGCTGGTGAGGAACTTAGAAGACGCATCAGAGGCAACTCCGACCCTAGAAATGAGTCTGTAGGTGGCTGCCTGGTGAAGATGACAGCTCATGTACAGGCACTACAGGCAGGAGTCCAAGGTAAGATCTAGACAACAAGTCTAAGTAGATGTGACATTCTCCAGGGGCAGATCTGATAAAGCATGTGTTGGATTAGATTGCAGCTGGGCAGAGAACACCACCTGGGTCTTACAGGAAAGAATTAGAATGCCAAATGCAGATTTACATAAAGCTCAAGTCTTTAGCAGTAGGACAAACACCTAAGAGAGACCCAAAATGAATGAGACATTAACTTCCAACCCAGCCATATAATCAAAGATGTGTCATTGCTCCCTTACTTTAAGCTAATTTAACCACAATTGATAGCTAGCTGGTTCACCACAATTAGCACATAACATTAAAAAATCAAGTTAGCTCACTTTACAGAAGTTTCCACAGCCTTCCCGAAAAACTCAAAAATACCTGTGAACTGATACTTTATTTTAGAGGTGATCATTTGAGACAGCACAGGTACATCACAGCGGAGTGCACAGACCATGGAATCTTCCAGACTGGCCGGATTCCTGGCTGCACTAGTAATTAGCTGTGTGACCTTGAGAAACTAACACAATCCCCTCTAAACCTTAGTTCTCTTAGGTATAAAATATCAATAACAATAATATTGTTGAGGCCACGGAACTGTTGTGAGCATTCAATGAGGTAACAGTGCATGGTGAGAGGTTATAAAATGTTAGCTGGCAGTGGTCAAAGGTGAATGTCATGAAAGAGCTATTAGTTCAGAAAAATATAGAAGGGTGAATAAATTTGAAAGACCAAATTGGCAAAAGTATACTGACAAGGGTCACAAGGAGTTTTGTACAGATTGGATGAAGGCTGGCTTGATTATACAATTGTGTAGGGCAAGAAGGCAACCAGTTTATGGACTCATGTAGGTCTTCATATGGCACAGAGCCACAGAGATCAGGATAATCATCAGTGAATTCCCACCCAATCAGAAGTGGGTTTGCTTGCCTTAGCTGGTCAACTGGAGGACTGATCAGTTTCAGTAAAAATATATATTTGGGGTGGTTCCACTGCCATTTCCATTATGCATTTCCTTAGGGACATTTCCCTGAGTTGTTGACTTCATGCTTCTTTATTGACCTGTGATGCGAAACCAGAACCTGAATTCTAATTCCAGACCTTCTACCATCAATCTCTAAGGGTACACCTAACATTTCTCTGTGCTTGTGTGTTTCTGGGATGATGGTTTATAACCGCTCAGAGTCATGATGGGCTGGCTGCTTGGCTGATGTAATGGAATAACCATTCCTACAGCACTGCCATCGTGACCCTGAAAGGGTGACACTATAAGAGAAACAATCATTCCAGCCAGGATCTTAAAACAACTGTATTTAGAAAGTTCAAGAGCAGTTATTCCAATACATAGTCGACTAAATTATCTTTTACAATATACCTTCAGTGACATACGTATTTTCGATACATGGCTACGTGGTTTTCAAATACATACACTGATTCCCTAAAGTCTTGGATTAGAATTTAAAATTTGGTTTTTGTCTTTGAATAGCTAAATATAATTCTTAAGAGACAAATTAAAAACAGAAGTCACTCCCCTCAAAGGAACTGAAACCAGTAAAATTTGCCACTTTCAGTTTCTAATTCATAATTGATATTTTTTTTGACAATCCAATATTTGGTGATATCTGAACATTCGCAATTCAGGGATCTGGATTCCTGCCATCATTTTTTTTTTTATTTTCCAAAAAAGGACAAAGAAATCTTACATGAGGGTCCATCTCATATTATATGGCTTTATGTGTTGTAAGCATAAACATGCAGATTAAACCACTGGACAGATATAGGAATGATCACCAAGACTGAAACCAGAATGACATAAACCTAGCAAAGAATTTCAGATGGTTATTTCAGAGAAAAAAATTAAAACAATTTTGAAATGTATAAATTAAAGAAGTTACTTCTTAAACTCTTAAACTAAATTAATAATAATAAAAGTTCATTTACACATCTGACAGCATTATTCACATATTGCTGTCACCTTTTTCCAAGGTTAATAGGAAACTAGCACAAACGCTCACATGTACATTTTCCATTTTGTGGCTTGCCATTCAGAAAGGAAGCAATCTTTTCCCCCAGGCAGTTCTGAGTTGAATAAAAGGAAACAAAGCAGGAAGCATCTTTCTTATTAAGTGACCGTGTTCTCTGCACTGGTTTCCAATGAAGGGGGGGGGGGGGAAGGAGAGGTAGAAGGCCAGTTCCATTCACATAACGCTGGGACTGAATTTAAATGTCAGCTCAGCTAAACAAGTTAAAACTAGACATCTCAAATTTGACATCCTAAAATTGTTACATATTTCTTAAAACCCCTACGAATGACTGTGTGATTGAATGACTGCTTTTCTAAGTTCTGGGAAGAACGGTGCCCTCTTAAAATGCATTACCTAGACAATTCAATAACCAAAAATGAAACATAAAAATTCACTTATCCTATGCTTTAAGAAATCACTTTACTTTATAACTGAAAAATGGAATAGGCTAACATTTTAAAAGCTGCTGCCCTATGCATGCAGAGAGAGTGCCTTATTTTATGAAGTTTGTTCCATCTAATAATAACAGCAACATCAGCTCTTCAGCTCTCACCGAGAATAAAAACCAAGAACTACAGTGATATCATATAAGAAATTACAGTATGGTCACAAAATATACATAATAAACTCTCTAATAAACTTGTATTTGTAGCGTATTATTGGAGAATTTTCAACCACTATTGTAGTATGGAGAAATAAATGGCATTTGGGCTTCTAATAATCCATCTGCTTCTCTCTCCTTGTCCAAAATGCACCAAGGAAAGCCAACAAATTATAGCCCTTCCCTTTGCCCCCAAACAGCATTTAATAGGAAAAAAGATGATCATTAAAGACCTATTTTCTGGTTCTGGCCCTGCCATTCTCTTGCTGCCCAAACTTAGACACATAACTTCCTTTATCGTTCAAATCCAATGACATCGGTTGGGTCTGCACTAGTCCCACAGATGTGCAAACTGTGCCTTGTCTCAATCCACTCCCATCTGCCTGTCAGGAATGTGGAGAAGGCTGTGGGATGGCAATTTCTATGGAAATCCTGAGAGTCGTGGTCCTGAAATAGAGTCACCTACAGCAGCAGTTGGGTGATCCCAAAAGAGGATGACAGGAGGGAGACCAGGCTGAGAGAGAAGTAGTCAAAAGGCATGAGTCTTGGAGAAAGGAAAGGGCTGTGACAAAAATTACAAGAGAATCTGAGGCCCAAATCGTTCCTCCTAATGAAGTCTGGTGACAAGTGGCAGTGTATGGCTCCATCGCTGTGTGGCAGCACAGAGATCCCACAATGTCAAAGGTCACCAAAAGTGAAGACCTTTCCCCACAATATATATCTTGCTAATAATAATTACTGTTCAGCTGGAACTCTGAGTCATTTTTTCGTGCTTCCCACAGGTGGTAAATTCTCTGCACATCAGAAGTACACTTGTTCGGATGAGCTTGGTCTTCTTGCCCAAAGGGGTGAGCTTCCAAGGAGGCCCCAGTTGGTGTAGCTCAAGAGCACCTGCCTCACTTCCGTTCTGTCAGAAACAGGGCATTATGTCTTCTCTCCAAGAGGCCAGACCTGTGAGGCTCCAGTCCCTGGATCTCAGGGCAAGCAGTGGCCTCAACTGCTCATTCATTCAGAGCCCTCCCGGGATCTCCTCACACTCTATAACCATGCCATCCATCTGCATGGTGTTCAAATCCACCATGGACCATGTAACAGGCTCCTTGAGGCCAGCAGTGGTGCCTAATGTGATTTGAGATCTTCAATAACTGAAAACTCTTTGGTCCCAGGAAAGGACCATTCATAATCCTTTGTCTCTTTATCAGGGAGATGAGCAAACCTAAAGCAGATGTGATTTACCCATTGTTCTTCCCCTGTACTGGCCTCCTGCCTCAGGACTCCAATGCACTGGCTTGGGTGTGCCAACTCATCTTCCCCTTGCACTTCTGCGGGGCCTTCAGATTTCAGTTCAAACACCACTTTTTTTTTTTAAGGGCTTCCAGACTCCTCCAAGGAAGCCAAATCTCCATGTCAACTGGCTCTCATAGTTACCAGTTACCACAGTTGGTGACATGTTTTGTGTGATTGTCAGGTTACTGTTTCTCTACCGCACTCAGAGCTAAGCTCCATGAGGGAAGGACCATGTCTTTTGTTCCACTGTACTCAGTATCATATACCCAGTGCTAGTGTCATGCCAGGTGCATATGAATGCTCAGTGAAATGTGTTGCACGAATGAATGAATGCATGAACAAACAATGAACAAATGAACAAACATACACTCTTGTCCTCAGCTTCCTCAACTACATAAATTGAGGGTTCAGAGTAGATAATACCAAGAATTCTTCACTGTCATGACAAATTAAACAATTAATATTCTATTTCCACGTATACATTACCTGGTATAGGCCGTCTTTAAATTTACAATACACGCACTCAACATATGCTGAAAATTGGAAATACAAAGAAAGATCAAGATCTTGTGCTCAAGATATTTACAATCCAATTACAAATTCTCATAAGTTTATTAGAATTCAGAGTGCTAGCTACACTCTGACATAGATATGCCCATGAAGCTAGGAGAGGGCCCACTATAATATCTAACCTACCTTGGAGAAGAAATAATGGCAGAGAGGAAGGGCATAAGAGAAATACCTAGAAAACTTTCCAGAAGATTTGATCCAAGAGCTAAAAGTTGGGTTCATCAGTAAAGAAGGGAAGAGGGAAGCAAGACTTTCTGACAGTTCATGCGTGGGCAAGTAGGCAAAAAGAATTTACTTTCCAAACAGTGTCAGTAGTTGCACATATGCGGATGCAAGTGGTTCATCCCACAGGATGGACTCACCGTGTTTTTAATTGCCCTTCTTAGATCTATACTTTTTAACCACCCTGATGCACGAGGAATGTGCAGATATGACATAGGTATCATGAACGCTAGAACACAGATGCCCTCAAAGCGTAGGGCTGGTGGGAGCCACAGCACCCTGTGAGACACCTATGTTGGCAAGTAACATGAAACAAAACATGAGTGATGATCATCATACTTACCCCTCCCCCCCAATAAAACTGCTACATTCATAGGAACTTGGAAGAATTATGGTTCCTGCTTTATAAAGAAACAACTACAGGCAGGAACAGGTACCTGTGACTATCTTCCATACAATTAACACTACAGATGAAGAATGTTCAGGGGCTTCAGTATCTAAGAAATCAGTCATCTCATGTCTGCTTAAATGTGCTAACTTGCGTGCTTAGGTCAGTGGCCCTGCTCTTGTTTTACGTACCAGGGACAATGAGTGGTATGAATGTGCTTAGAAGCAAAGTGACAGAATGAGAAACACACAGGAGGTGGGAGGAGTCAATGACCCCTAGACACCTTTTAAGCCCTGCATCTTCCGTTCCTAGACCCACCCCCATGGCTGGAACGAATAGCAGCTACCTGGATGGAGCTAAGCAAACAGGTGGTTTAAAGAAAGCAGCAAAAATAGCAACTGTGCAGATGCAATAGCCAATTCTGTAGTCAACATGGCTCAGGGGATGCCCACACCTGAGGGTCATCCCCTGTTTGCCACAGTGCCTGCAAATCGAGGTGGCAAAGTTGACTTTCAGTGGACAGTTGACTTTCTGTTTCTGCCTTGCCTCGAAGGCCACATTCACATGCTTGTTATCAGAGTCGCCATCTGTAGCTAAGGCACAGCAATTTTCCCATCTTTGTCAAGGCCGCGTATCTGAAGTCACTCTCTTAGGACTGCACAGACACAAAGTTCAGTGACTGCACAGACACAAAGTAAAATTACTTTAAATGCTGATATTATTTTGAAAGGGCAAATCAATTTCCAAAATGCAATTAAATGGAAAAGTCATTAAAAAAAGTCATGGTAGGGCTAAAGCGTGAGTTTAGGTGTATCATTTAGTTGCCCAAATCAAGTTCAAAACCAGTGACTTTTTGTCTCACAGCAAACGGTTCACAAGAATAAACACAAATATCAAAAATAAAAAGTGAATAATAGAAATTCTGTTACAACTTGGTATCAGGCTGTACAAAATGTCACCTATCGGATTAAATATTTTTCATATTTGCTTTGCAATAATTATCCAACCTGAGCTTTACAAATACTTTGCAGTTTGAAATAAATCATGGGAGATTTAAATCAATGAAAAAATAGTTCCTTACCCCTCATACTCCCAACTTTTCTCTCTACACACTCAGGTGACAAGGTTAATGTCTCAGAAATATCTCACAACACTAAAGAGATGTCTGCTACTTGTTTTAAATGAGAACATGTAATTGCCTTTTGTAAATCCATGTGTTTTTTTAAAAAAAATAAACATTTCCAAGGGTTTTTCCCCCCCTCTAAGCACAATTTCAAGGTTGTTTATATCCCAAACCCAAGCAAGAGATGCAACACAATTCCAGTATGACATTGTCCATGGTGATGACATGCACTCCCCTCAGCTTGGGAAATGCCAACCCTGGTAACACACTCCTGTCATCCTGGCTCGCATGCTTATGAAACAAGAGCTACCTGATTTTTCTTCTGCAAATGGCAGGGTACTTGTCAGACTTTTATGCAAGACATCTTGAAGGTTCAATCTATCGCCTGAAATGACCACATTAATAGCAGAAGAAGGTCAAGTACCAGATCATGGCATGACAACAGGTCACTATGGGTCTAGGACTTTTTACAAAGATGCTTTGGAAAAAGCTTTTACCCATCCAAGGAAGGAGGAGGAAGGAAGCCTTAGAGTCTCAATTTCCTCATTTCAGGTTTCTGACTCTACTTCCAGTTGACTGCATTGCATTACGGTGATACAACTTAGTATCAACCAACATGGGAAGCAAATTTTCCTGGGAGAATTGGAGGAAATTTTTTTATGGATTTGCTATTTTGGTCTTGCTGCTGCTGCTGCTTCTTTATTCCTTTTAACTGTATACAATGGGTTTAAGTTCTATCTAGGGAAAATATTTTTTTTTTATTAACAAAGTCAGTAATCAATTTTCAATACTGCCTCCATTAGAGAAATATGCACACCCTTATGTCAGCATAAACTGACTTGGTATTAGTTATATAAACCAATCTGTGTCACAACAATGCAAGACTTTATTTGAATGGGATAGCAATGGTCTTCCCCCAAAACAGGCATGATAATCCACTCAATGTGGAAGTACCAAGCTAAATAGGAGGGAAGTGTGTTATAGACCCTAACTAGTGCACGCTTGCAGTGCTCACTCAGTAGCCTGGCCCCTATTTCATCAATCGATGTCTTCCTTTCTCTGCCCTTGACCTCCAGACACAGTATGTTTTCCAATAGAATGATGCTGACAGTGACACGTATGCAACATGCTATTAGTGTGGTCACTTTCGTATCACTAGGGTTGCCACCTTTATCAGAGAAAACATATTTCTCTCTTTTTGTGGAGCAGAAATAGTCACTTAACCTCTCTGAAGCTCAGCTTTTTACAAGGAAAACACAGAACGTTGCTTCTCTCCTACCTACTCAACACAGTTGTTAAGTGGGTCAAGAAACAGAAAATATGAAACTGGTTTTTCTGAACATTTTGAGGAGCCACCAAAAATATGCAGGAATAAAAAACCATTAAAGTGAGTTTAAATCTCACTGGGCTCATGTAGGTGGAGTATAATGGAACTATGAGACAATTATCTGAATGAAACAGGGAAAGAACAAGTATAAACCTGGCTATTGAAAGTGATTTTTGCTTTAAATTACCTAGACTAGCTTTGTACATTTCTCAAATATACCAAATAATCACTGTTTCTTTTCCCCTTTGCCTTTACTTGTGGATAGAGAGTTGAAACTGAAGGTATTATTACTGTCATCATTATTATTATGGTGAGGCCCGCCTGCCAGTCACAATCCAGTAACTATTGAACATATGGCAATTGCCTTTCATGCTAAAAAATAACGGGCATATGTTGCCTAGTTAAGTGGCATATCTAATAGGTCTGAAAGCTGATTTGCTGTAATCATTAGGTACAGATTCAGATTTTCACGACTAAATGCCCACCGTGCAACCTTTTCTTGATCTAATTCTGTTCCACAGAACTATTTTGCTGAACAAAAGTGCTCTCCTATTCTACGTTGTTCTTACTATGTCTTCAGCATAGTATTTCCATAATTATGAACATCACCACGCACGTCACTGACTTTAACCTGGACCCTGGCATTCTTGCAGGATCATTTGAAGGACTCAGAATTGATTCATTGTAACACTATCTATTTTGAGACTGTACCACAAAGCAAACTCAGGAATGGCTTTGGCTTTGCTTTCGTATCTTTGCAACTCTGGATAGCAAAGCTTCCTCTCATCTAACTTTCTTTGTATTAAAAATAAATTTGCATCCATTCTGTTGTATTTATTTCCCTGGGAGGGTGTGGCTAACTGTGTCTTGCTCAGGAATAACCCTGAAAGGCTAACTGGATACTTTATTTTCCTAGGCACAGCTTTAGTAGACGGTGCTATTTCTAAGTATTCATCTGGGAAAAGAACTAAGCAGGCCTACCCTCCCAATGTAGACACATCAAGGGAAATGGCCAAGAGAAAAAAGTGCACTGGAACTGAAGTTGGATTTTTCCAGATTCCATCTGACTTTGAAAACCAAGGTAATGATATGAAAGGTCAGATTAAAGGTAATAGCATCTTCATTTGCTGAAAGATGGAACAGGAACCCAAAGAGTTTCAGCCAATCACAAGGAATCATTTTGTGTTTGTAGCAGAAAATACTATGGATTATCAAAATCCACTATCTGTCCAGTTCAGAGCTCATACTATGCAAATACACCTCACCTTGTACAATTCTTTGATAGTTACTGTTGTATTCTTTGATAGTTGCAAGTCATTTTCGATAAAGTATATTATGTCTGTAAAAATACTTTGCAATTTTAGACATCATTATAGCTCTTCAGTTGCTAAATATCTGTATTATTTTCTATTCTAAGTATACCCCCCTTCCAGGCAACCAGGGGTTTGTGAATGAGCTTCAGATGTGACAGGTCATGTAATCATTTGGTATAGACCACAATGCAATGGGAATAACAGCTTCACAAAGATGGCTGCAGCTCAGATTCTGCTAGAATGGAAGAATGAGATTATGATGAAACCAAGAGCTATAACAGTAACCAGAGGAAATGTTAGTGTGGTTTGTCTTTATTTTCATAGCTTCAAAGACTCATGGTGCTTGGTACAGCAGAGACAAATTTCATATATTTGCTCATATCTTTATTAACAGCCAATTGGGGCTTTCTGTTTGCATTTCTACAACTTGCTTTTCAAATAAAACAATGCTGATAATAAAATGCTGATCTTTCGATATACTTCTAAGGTTGACACATCTGATTATATCCAAAGAACAGAAAAGACATGATTCAAATTTTTTTTAGCTTTGAATATTTCTGGACACATTGTCTTTCACCAACCAGCATGTCTTTCGCATAATCCTTTTAAGAAATAGTGTCCAATTTTTACACGTACAATAACCATAAAAAAATGGACATACATTTTCCCAAAGAGACACTTAAATATTTCCTTCGGCTATTAAGGCTACTCCCAAGACACCATCATACATTTACTAAAATCCCTTGAAAATTTAAGAAGAGAAAATCGTCTTTTAATTAGCAGTATGAATGGGAGGTTCTGACTTTTCCTGTCTACTCCTTTGAGAAGTATGGATCTGATTTTGTAAACAGAGTTGTGCAATGGTCTTCGGGAAAGTCCTGTCAGTTGGGTAGAATGGGAGGATGTCAAGTCACAAGTGATCATCTAGAGAGTGGGTGATAAGCAAAAGGGTAGCAAGAGAGAGGAGACTGACTTTGAACGCGGCCATGAGGCTGGGAAGAAAACTGTTCCCAGTTGGGATACGGAGGTGACAAGCAGGTACCAGTCCAACAATGGAGGAGGGAACACTGAATTAAATCCCCAGTTAAGAAGGGAGATGAGAAGGGCTCGAAGGCCAGTGAGTAGGCAGGAAGAGAAGCAGGGGAGAGAAATCACCTGGGGGAGACACTGGAGAAATAAGGCTGAAAGAAAGACACTTATTTGGGGAAGGAAAAAGTCATCTGGGGAAAGCATAAATTTTGAGCAACTCTGAATTCAGATTTTTATTAGGAAGGTTATTTTGACTTCATTACACTTTTATTATTTTCTCATCTTTTTAGCAAACAAATTAAACCAAAATTTCCCCCTGCCATATTCCTTGGAGACAAGAAATTCAGAACACAAGTAGACCCTGGAGAAACACATTACTGACTCTGGCTTACAGACAGCCTAACTAACACGCTATTTACAAGGAGACACAGCAAACTGTTAGGAAACAAAGAATTCAAATTCTTCCACATCAGTCATACCGTCATAAAAGCACAAGGAAGTGTGATACAGAGAACGTCCCATTGTCACCCTGTGATGGAAATGTCAAGGATGGGTTAGCATAAAGGGTTAATGCAACGTTATCCCTCCCTTACGGATGAAATCAGGGAGAACAAGTCCCCTGTGGCTTTCTCATGAGAAACAGGAGGAAAGGCTAAAAGCCACTTGTTATTTGTCTAGAGGATAGCTACTGCTCCATCATGGTGACCAAGAATGAGTCAGGTCTCTATCAGGCAAGCTTCCAGTGCAGTTAATATGTTGTTTAAAATGAGTTAATCCTCCTCTCCTAAACGCACTAGTGTCAATTCTCTCTCCTCGTGATAACTTGACAGTTTCATAAATAAATTTACATAAATGCAATTCACTGGTAAACACTCAGATATGTGGTCATGCTGTTTAGGAGTGAGAGTCTTATTTAAGGTTTGAAACCCTGGGTGTAAGTCCTAGCTCTGCCACTTACTACTACTATTTGTCATTGGGCTAGCAGCTTAACTATTCTCAGCTCTTTTCTTTAGCTACAACATGGAGGCCAGTTGGCTAAATGAGATGGTATATGCAAAGCACAGAGTGCTTTCATGTATGGCATGAAATGGGCTCTCAGATTCTCAACGGGTTTCCTCTCTTCCACACTAATGGACCCTGGGTATTAGTCATACTACGAGACTATGAACCCCTGGATCTCTTAAAGGAACCATATTTGCTCTGTAAACAACACTGCCAGATTCACACCAACGTGAGCCTGGGAGACTAATAAGGGGAAGCTATCACAGTCTCATGGATCCTTAGGCAATGAAAATATTGGCCACCCACATGATTTCCCCCTCAGAGGGAATAAAACACTTTTAGGCATTCTTGTCTAATCCAGAAAAATCTAAAATTGCATTTTAGAAGCAGTTAAGTACCATGTTTCCCCGAAAATAAGACCTACCCGTAAAATAAGCCCTAGCAGGATTTCTAAGCATTTGCACAATAGAAGCCCTACCCTGAAAATAAGACCTAGTGATGGGCGTGGCTACGCAGCAAATCTGCACAACCCATGCATTTCATTGTGGAGCCGTAAAGAAGATGAGCAGCCCTTCTCATCTGCCCCATGAGAGCTCTATGGCTCGACATGAGAGATTGGGGCCCATGGTTCTAAAGGAAATAGAGTCGTCGCAAGAAATTCAGTATGGAATTTGGGGTTTGGAAAGTTATGATGATGTTCCAGAAGACGACTTAACTATATTTGAATAAATGTAGATTGTTGTACTGTACTTAAAAAAAAAAATTCCCTCAAAATAAGCCCTAGGGTGTCTTCTTGAGGAAAAATAAATGTAAGACCCTGCCTTAGTTTCGGGGAAACATGGTTAGTTATGCAATTTCGAACCCTTTAAAAACCTAAGCAATTTTTAGGACCCTGAAATGTTACTGTCCAGAATACTAGAAATCACAGAGTGTGCAGATAGATGAGAAATAGTTGGTATTTCATTGTTCAGATCTGACAATTTCCTCAATTACAGGAACCCGCCCCTGGCCCCATTCAAATTTATAACAGAGCATTTCTTTGTGTTCCAATGTGTGTTGAAATTTAAAATTGTCTATGAGTTTAATCTCAAAAAGGTGGGGAGGAAGTCTTGGAAGTTTTCTGTGTCCAGACACAAGGTCTTTAGGACACCCAATGTCATTCTCAGACTTCCCTGATTCTAACCAGTTGTCAGGGAACAAGATCCTTTATTTACTCTCACCAAGTATCTTTATTATTCTAGGACAGAAAAGGTCTATGGTCACTTTCCTGAAACAGGGCACTGTGCTTAATGCTATGGATTGATACGATGAAGCTAACAGCCTCATCCATGTTTGAAAGGGTAGAAGCTTCCAGGGAAATGAAAGGTTCTCAAAGGACAGTGGAAATCAGCCAGTGATAAGCACAACTTAAGCTGTGCCACATGTTAATGGATTTTGTAGACAGCAATAGGATTTTTGGAGCTGGTAACATTTATGTAGTCTCCTTTGAGTGTATAAGATCTTGGCAGCTAGAGATGATAATAGGGAGTTTATTCCAGGTAGCAGCATGAGAAAAGACTGGCAGGAGAAGATCTGAGAAATTCCAGGAAGATATTACTGTCACTGCTGAATAGTTTTTTATTGTTGTTTTTTCCAGTTGTTGAAAAAACACCATGCACTGGAGTTGTCGGCTGTAAGCTCCCTGAGGGCAGAGGCACCTCTGTTGGATTTATCACCGTGTAACTGATACCTAGAACCTTGTACCGGTCATCCTAACACTCTGAAAACTATAACCATTAGGATTATCTGCTTAGTAAATATTTGTTGAATGAGTGAGAGTGTGTTGGTAAGTACAAGAATGTCAACATGGGAATAGAACAGCTCTGCTTTTAGCTCTGTTGTTTTAATGTCTTTCAAGGTCTTGGGTAAACAGGAAATGTAACATGTCCCATAACTGGAAAAAAATAACATGAGGTTGGCGTAAGTTAGAAATCATCTAGAGAAGCTAGAAAGGTGGTCAAACACCAACAAGATGCAATTTATCATGGATAAGTAAAAATTATTCTGTATTTATCTTTTAAAAGGCACATCAAAAGGATCATTCTGGCCTTTTTTGAACATCAGATTCCATAAGAACTTTCCTTTGGGTAGCAACTCACCTAGCACTCACATCCAAGAATAAAAAGTACTGAGTTCATTCATCCAGCAGATACCTGTGAAATAGAGATGCTCCTGTATTATTAGCTTATGGACTTCTTGAAGTGGGTGTCACCATTCATCTACATGGAATAAAGAGTCAGTCCACGCTCACTGAATGGAAAACTGGATGGAACGTCAACCTCACCAACCCTAATGGATCAGGGCTACACAGAAAGTATCCAGCTATTGTTAGTATTAATATAATGAGAGCGTATTGATTGCGTGGCTGTATCCTTGCTGGACAGCCCTTGTACAGTGTTTAGTATTCATTATTTTTTTCCATCTAGGAAAACACCACTGCTGTAGACTTTTTATAGTCATTTATTTATTTATTTATTTATTTATTTACTTACTTACTTACTTACAGGAAGAGGCTTAGTAAGAGTTGAATAAAAGGACAGGTGAGAGTTAACTTCATCAGAATTCCTACAGCACGGTATACACCCCCCTTGGGATGCAACCTCATCCTACCTTACATTCCAGTGGTTTGCAAATAAGGTTTTTCAGTTATCCTGTGAGCTCCCATAGTCCAAAACTGAAATCCTAGTCCATTTGGGGACCTTAAGAAACACCTAACATAATGCTTCACACACCTTAGACATTAACAAGTATTTGTTGAATGCTGAAGTTACAAGATGTTTGATATGAACATCTACCAGCACGACATTATATAAATGTAACTACTTAGGAAGGCGCTGGTAATGAACCGAAACATAAATACTGAGTTCTAGTAATGAACTTCCTCATGTTGCCTTTAGGGCTTGTAAGACTAAATTCAGGCATTAAAGAAATTCATCATTTTGTCAATTAAACCTCAGGGTTTACAATCTCCAAAGAACCAAAGTGCTGTTTGGTTCACTGAGTGGTCCTGTTCACCCTGTATCACTGTATACTGAAACCGACTGATAAGGTAACTTAAAATATCAACACTTGCTTTCAGAATTTCTTGCTTATAACTAACGATGAATGAATATTCCTGAGAAGGCCTCACCAGTAGTTATTCAATGCTCTTAAGTGAAAATGTTGCTCACCATGCCTGACCTGCCTGGAGTTCAAACCTCACATCTAAAGCCCTGTCATGAGGCTGTCTTGGGGATTCTATGCTGTGGATATCACTTTTTGATATATCGGCAAACAAACTCTTTGGAATGAGATCCAATATTGATTTGCCTTATTTTGAACTCTGCTATATAGATAACATGATACAGTGAGGTCTTGTAAACAGAAAATAAATTAAGTGCACATTGCTGCACATAAAATCTACTCTGAGAATAGAAGTTTGACATTAAAATGGAGAAATAAAAGTATATTCAAGTCTTTCTCTTTTCTGCTTCATAAATATCAGCTTTAGTAAGAAAATAAATGTCTCAATGGTATTCATTCAAACGCAACATATGGTGACTTGCCCTCATGAACCCCTAAAAGTCTTCGGTCGCAATGCAATTAAGGAGATTCTAATCTTTTAATTAGGACCAAAGTGACTTTCTTGTCACACACATACAAAAAAAAAAAACACCCATCTCCTAAATCCGCTATCCTTATTCACCTCTGCTGATCTGGAGCTATCAAATAGAGAGCATTTTCTCCTATGCTCAAAAACCAGGCTACAAGCACTTTCAAAAACCTACTCCTAAATTTCAAACTTAAACACTGAACCACTGAAGTCCCACTCAGGATGAACTGAGCTGTCACCATGACTACTAGAATACCATCACTTAGAAAGCAACATAATTTGTAAAGTGGATCCATTTGAATGCCATACAGGGTAAATAAGTTAATGAAGATGAGATAAAAAACAATCTCTTCATGGGAGAATTTTCTCTAACGGGGCATAAACCCTGGAGACAACTGATAGAATTGTATCTGACATACCAAGAATTTAATAAGCTTACACACCATAAAATAAAATGTGGTCCCTGAAGAAAAGACTTCTAGAGAGAAAGAAGGGAGAATCTACAGCCTTGCTCTTTGAAACCTGTCCTAGGATCCCCAAAACTCACTCTCAATTTTCTTTCCAGAATCTTCTTTGGAAAAGGAAAAAATGCATTCACCAAGCCCTTCAAATGTACCAGAAACTACAAAGGTACTATTAAAAATATTATTTGATCCACACTATAACCTTTTGGGGGTAGGTTTTATTATCTCCACACACAGATGAGTAAGCTCAAAGGAGTAGCAGCAAAGCACTAAGGGTAGAAGTAAGAGAAGACCATTCTGGGAGATTTAATTCAGGAAGCTTCCTTCGGGGACTTTCTCCACACTCAAACACAACTATTTCTTCTTTTGTGGGATATTTCTTTTGGCAGGGAAATCCTACTGTCATCGTCTACCATCTGAGTTCCATGAGCTTATACCCAGACGCAAAAATGGAAGTGGGAATTCTATAATGCAGGGAGCAGATGGGGAGAGGAATCTGCCATCTTCTTAACAGACCAGTGAGAGACACCAAGTATCTCAGGAAGCTGCCCCTGGCATGCATGGGGGCGGGGGGCGCTAGGAGACTCTGGACTGACAAGATCGCTGAGTGAACCCTTTAGCATGGCCACATTTCTCTAGCTTCTTAGAAGGGCAGGTTTCAAAACAGCAGCAGGGAGACCAGCCAGCACCCACCCTTCATCCCACCTGTGATCAACGTGCTAGAGGGAATGGGAGCCCAAGACCTCTGGGTTAGGACCTAGTTTTCTACTTCCTAATTCTGCAATAATTGAACAAGTTGCTTAATCTCTTTGTGCCTAAGTAGCTTTATCTGTGATAACAATACCAACTTCATATGGTTGTTGAAAGCATTAGTGAGTTAATATTATGTAAAACTCTTTCAATAGTACCTGGCAGATGAACACTCAATAAATATTAGTTGCTGCTGGCGTTTATTATTTCTGTAAATGATACTGAATATGAAGCTCTAGTGTTGGATCATTCAGTAAAAGAGCATACCCTACCCCATGTTTTTTCCCCAAAATGTTTTTCCCCCATAGGCTATTCACATACATACCAAGTGACAGTAGAAGTTTCCTTTTGTAATAAAAATTTAAACTGTGTGGATCACATAGTATCTTTAACAGAAAGTGAAGAAGCAGAGTAAATTGGGTTCAGCAAGATTTAAAATTTTTCTCTTTTGAATTAACATCGTAAACACAATCAGGTTATTAGCAATTTGAATCTGACATCAATGAAGCTACTATTCACCCCCTTCCCCAAATTCTATAGGATCAGATCAAACAGAGGGAGAATTTGCCAGCCACATGTGCAGAAAGCACCAGCCATGGGTGCACCTTTATAGATAAAGTGAGGCCAACTTCCCTTGCTGTAAGGGAGAGCCTTATAGAACAAGCAGGCCACCACTACAGTCTTAAAAAATTATCATCGGATCATCCGAAAATTGAAGAAGTGTTAAGCCATGTGACTTTTTTTTTTAACACTTTATGTTATTGTGCTCACCTGGAACCAAAAGAGCCAACTGTCCACTGCAAAGGTGAATTTTGTAAAGAGTATTGAAACTCTGAGAGCACAACCCTGTCCCTTGCAGCCACGATGACGTAAGATTTATAAAACTGCTACCTCTGTTGCTGGTGAGCCATCATGCCACATTGTCCCTGTATATGAAAATTAATGGGACAGATGCTAGCAGCAAGGTTCACTGAAATTCTATATAAAAGGTGTTTCTTTTCCCCTTTATGGCAGTGAGAACAGAGGTGTCCTGCTATGTCCAAACTCTAATTCTGAATGTGTATTTCGAATAAAACAACCTTCATAGTTTGCGACATCTCCGTGTTGATATGCATAATTTATACTAGGTTATTTTAAGACAGACAATTTTCTATCTTGAAGCCATTTGTCATCATCTGGGCCATCACATGAAATGCAGGGTTAGTGGGACCATCAACTAAGGCAGCTGCAAGTCTCCTGGGAGTAGTTACAGGGTAAAACGTCCCCTGACCATGCAGAAAGAGGAACCAAACATAAAAAGGAACATTGGCCCATATATTTTGTCCTCTTGGACAAGATAAAGGGTGCATCTTTCACTATATATCTAGTTATTCATTTAGTACATTTCTATCAAGTGTCTACTATACATCAGGTATTGAGTTAGATTCTATGGAAAAAAAGATATGTTTCCTGGACTGAAGTAGTACTCAGTCTAGTTGAGAAAGACAATAAACTATTATACAAATGGTCACCTAAATTAGTATGTGATCCAGGTGCAGGGAAGAAGGGTAGATAGGTGGAACAGGATGGTGAAACAATGATTCTTGGAAGAAGTTATCAACCCATAAGTGATGGGGTATACAGTTTCATTACCATTGACCTAAACTTTGTATAACTTAAATTGAAAAACTTAGGCATAGGAAGAAATGGCTTCATCAGACGTGACTGGGTTAAACCCATCAAGTCAGTTTGTTGTGTATTCATTTGAATGGGGAGAAAACAAGCACTTCGGCAATAGTAACAGTGAGTCATGAGTACATGATCTAAAACAAGCTCATCTACAGAAATCGTACATAAAGCAAACAGGACAGGTATGAGAATGTATGAGTAGCTGGTTTTGCCCAGGTAATCTTACAAAAGAATAATCTCTATTGAGAAGCCAGATACAAACCAGGTTAACCAAGACTGATAAGAGCAACTGTCCAACAATCAGGGGACCTGGAGACCCTTTTCTACCATTAGCCAATCAGTTGGTCATGTGTCCTTGGGTAAATCAATCACTTCCGGTCTGCGAACCTCACTGTCTCCATTAAGCAATGAGAAGGTCCGACAAGATTAAGTTTGCACATCGTGCAGCTGTAATTCAGAGCTGAGTGGAAGGGGGCATGGCAGGGGAGGCATAGCCATGTCTTCTATACACGTTTTGGTTCCCAGGGAAGCTTCTGTTGGAGAACACAGAACAATCTTAATCTTAAAAATCACTGTAAGTGGTCTCTGAAATTCTTTGCAGCTCTGGTAATATCTGGGCGTATGGACTACTCTCTCAATCTCACAAATGTAAGGAGAGTGAGGAAGGGGTCAGCATTCCTCGAGTTATTTACAATGAGGTATTAGTGTGTATTTTTCAAATCAGTCAATGAACTTGTTAAAATAAAATATACCTCTAATATTTTAAATGACAAGGATAAATGGCTAGCATCTTCTTATAAATGTGAAGGCCCATTTTCCATTCCATGTTATCTAAGCTATAAATTCTGAATATAATAGTCTGGCACTCTTTTTCTCTGGCCTACTCTTCTGGTTTAGCTTTTGTTTCTGCTTTTTATCTGCAGACTGCACCCTTAAAAAAGCCACCTAACTGAGCTCCTCATCTCTCCTCCTAATCCATTTTCCATACTTCTGCCAGAAAAAAAAAATGTTGCAATGGTACAGATTCTGTTCATGGCTCCTCAGTGTCTACAGGTGAAAGTCCAAACTCTCTAGAACAGCATGCAAGACTCTCCATGACCTAGAATTTTCTTGCAAGATCCACCCCACCCTAAACCACAGAAGTTCCCTAGAAGTACCAACCATAGTCTTCTAAGCCTCTGCTGTGTGTACTCAGAATTCTGTCCATTCCCTGACAAATAAGCCACTCATCCTTCAAAAATCTGTCTGTTCTTCCCCTTTCAGCCACTCAAATCTCCAATCCTCTATAATTCCTTTGAGATCCAGCTATATCCAAGATGGACAAATTACAGTATCTCTAAAACTTTATTGCAAATACAATAACCAGAAGGCTCCCCGAGAAAAGGTATTCTAAATTTGTCTTTGCATCCCTCTAACCCAGTACAATGCCTGGCACATTGCAGATATTCCGAAATATTTGTTCAACATACACACCAATATGGAAGACTGTATGAATGCTAAACCGAAACTAACTGTAAGAAGGAAGCATAGCCCAAACCTAGCAGAAACACGGCTGTCCAGAAGCTGACAGCATGCCTCTGAACACTGGCTCTCTAGTGTCTTCTCCCTTCTCTCCTCTTGTTTGCGTCCTACACAGCACCTAGTAGACTGATTCAAACTCAGTGGCTGCCCTGCAGACATTAAATGATTAAAGGATGCCCACTGAGAGCAAATATGTAACCTCTGCAACAGTGAGAAGAGTGGATCTGTAAAAATATTTCCTAGCGTGTGTGTGTCTGTAGTATGCATTCATGATGCTCTATCTGGAGGGTGGGGAAAAAAAAAAACACCTATCTTTTATGACTTTGGGGCAGAAGAAAATCAATCAAGTACCAAGCATGACTAAATGGCGTGAGGTCCAAGTAAGATTTCCTATTCACTACAAAGTAGTCAAGTGAGTCTTGGATACAAACATGAGAGACCACCGTAGGGCTCAGACGGACTGCAGGCAGACTTGGCTGGCAAGGAAGGAGACTGCGTTATATTTTATGTGCTGATTTTTCATTCCTTGGAAGAAAGTTTAATGTTTCCATTTAATTGAAACCAAAAAGAGAGAGACCAGCACATTTGATCTTTTCCTTCTTCCCGATGATTTATCTCATTTAAATAGCTTCCACTTGGGCCATCTCCACTGATACACCTGCTGTGTTCTGGGACTGGGCTT
Source organism: Mirza zaza (assembly GCA_008750895.1). Classification (NCBI taxonomy): domain Eukaryota; kingdom Metazoa; phylum Chordata; class Mammalia; order Primates; family Cheirogaleidae; genus Mirza; species Mirza zaza. The sequence continues at coordinate 70,482 of VSMD01132097.1, forward strand.
ACTGGCTGTGTTTGTCATTCCATTTGCAACAGAACCAGCACCAATTACAGTAAGTCATTTTGCCCATCACCTTGGTACTGAATTTAGGCCACATACATTTCTTAAATTGTTTATTACTTCATTTGTACAGCCATTTGTCCTTTTCCCGACGAACACAGTATGTGTTCATTTGCTTTGCGCGCAGGGATGCTCTGAACATTTGGCTTAGGAGGGTTCCTCCACAAAACAATTCTGTTATTCTAGATTGTTCTTCACACCGGCCTTGGGAATTTGCTCCCATCTGGTGGCTCCTGGAGGCCAGCTGTCTGGTTCCCTTTTCTTCCCGCCCACCTCCCCAGAGAACCAAAATTCTGTCCCTGCAACTGCACAGGAAGTGCCCGGCTACCTCTGTTTTACTAATGAGAGGCCCAAGCACAGCCAGTGGAAATGACCAGCTAGAGGCAGAGCTGAGAAAGCTCAAAGTGTTTCTCTAAGTACTTCTTTGTTTTAGACACACTGACATTTGTGCCTGTCCTCAAAAATATTTCCTGTTTTCCTGGACTGGTTAGAATATAAAATGTATATTTTGTGCCTGGTTGGAATATAAAATGTAATTTGGGCATAAACAGGTAAAGAGACAGTGGGCTACTTTGCAACAAAAAACACCTTGCTCAAAAACAGTAGAACAGAAAAGGTTTTCTCGTTTGCATACAGAAGAGGATGTCCTTCATGCATGTCCCAGCAGGTTTAGTAATTTCACATGAGTAGACACTATTCTCCTTTTCTACCATTAGCAAATTCCACCATAAAACAACTACATAGCATGTAGAGCAATGGTCCACTCCTTTGGGAAAAAGCAGCACAAACATACACACAAATAGCCATGAAGAAAACATCTTCCATTTATCTGTGGCTCAATTTCCAGCCACATCATCATTTGACACTTTGCTTTTTTTCATGTGCACATTTGTTTTGACTCAAGGAAAAGAAATAAGGAACCAATGAATTCAGAGCAGAGAAACTAGGATTCAAAAACAGGACAGGAACTGATTGAAAAGGAGTAGCAAACAAAGAACAAAAGGAGAATGAATAAAACACAAAAACAATACGGCTTTGAAAATTATACGGCTGAAATAATTAACTTATGATATTAATAAACCTAATATGGAGACCATAAAATAATTATCATAGATGTTGACACATAAAATATTTCCATCTCAATCCAAATGCCAGTATTAGGCTTCAAAGGGGATTTTTTTCCAATTTTGACATGGAACAACAAACAAATTGCTCAAAATTTATACTACAGTTTAACTAGTTCTGGTGGGCATGGTGATTACAGTTATATCAGAGAAAGAAAGTAAAGGTATTAATACTTAAAAGGAAGAGGTAAAAATAGCACCATTTGTAAACTTATACTTGGATTTTTGGAAAAGAATCAATTGCTAAAAATATTTTTTAAATAAGAGAATTCAGAAGGGTTCAAAGTTAATATACATAAGTAAATGGTTTTCATACATAAAAGCAAAGACTCAATTCCAAAGACATAAGAAGGACAACGCGTGAATAAACTAAATAATGTATGTGTACGATTTACTGGAAGAAAACCATAAAACACTGCTAGGGAACACAAAAGAATGCCATTTGTGTAATGGAAAAGGCATACCATGTTCCCAGATAGAAAGGCTCAAAACCTTTTAGATGTCTCTAAATCAATCTTGAAATTCACCACCATCCTATTAAAATTATCACCAGACATTGTTCTTGAATTAGACAAGCTGAATCTAAATTTCATAAAGAAAGATAAACAATTAATAATGGTCTAAAATACAAATGTAGTGATGGGATAATCGTCTTACAAAATATTAAAATATACTACAAATCAAAAATAATTAAAACAAATGGTACCAGCAAGAATAGACAAAATCTATGTGGTAGACTACAAAGATGCAGATTCAAACATAAATTAAAACTTTTTATGTGATAAAGGTAGAATCTCAAGCAAGTGCATGAAAGACAGATTACTTAATAAATGATGTCTGAGTCATACTTTACATTTTTGGAATAAATTCCAAATAGGCTAAAATAATTATTATGCTGGTGACAATATAGAAGAAGGAGAATTCTTATACACTACTGGTGGGAATATAAACTAGTACAAGCATTTATGTAAAATAGTATGAAAGTTCCTCAAAATCTTAAAAATATATCTACCATATGATCCGACAATCCCACTACTGTGTACATATCCAAAGGAAATGAAATCAGTATGTCAAAGAGACATCGGTACCAACATGTTTATTACAGCATTACTCACAATAGCCAAGATACGGAATCAACCCAAGTGTCCATCAAGAGATTAATGGACCAAAAAAAGGGATATATATACACACAATGAAATACTATTAAGCCATATAAAAGGATGAAATCCTGTCATTTGCAAAATCATGGATAAGCCTGGAGAACATTATGGCAAATGAAATAAGCCAGGCACAGAAAGAAAATTACCACATGATCTCACTCACACGTGGAATAAAAAAAAGAAAAATGATCTCATAGAAGTTGGGAGTAGAAAGTGGTTACCAGAGACAAGGGAAAAGGAGACGGCAAGAGGTTGGTCAATGGATGCAATGTTACAGTTACACACGAGGAATGAGCTCTGGTACTCTTTTGCACATTAGGGTAATGACTGCTAACAATAATACATTGTATATTTCAAATAGCTAGAAGAGAGAATTTCAAACGTTCTTACAAAAATGATGAATGTTTAAGGTGATGGATATACTAATTGCCATGATTTGATCATTACACAATCAATGTAATGATCATAGAACATCAGACTGTACCATAAATACATACAATTATTATGTGTCAATACAAAGTAATTTTAAAAATAATTCTTATTATAGCCTCTCAGAATGAGGAAGATCTTTCAAACTGTAACTCAAAACCAGAAGCTATAAAAGAAAATATTGGCAAAATTGTCTACATACAAATTTACAATTTCTCTGTGGCAAACATCATCAAAATCAAATTGAAAAAGACAAAGAACTGAAGAAAATGCTTGCCTTCTGTTATATATAGCATATTTTTATTTATATATAAAAGCTCCTATAAGTCATTAAGAAAAAAATACTGATGGAAAATGAGCAAATTATACAAACACATTTCCTAGAAAATAAAGCACATATGGCCCTTATATACAATAAAAGATGTTCAGCTCATTCATAATAAGAAATGTAAATTTCAACTACACTGAGTCTTTTTTTTTTTTTCCACCTGTCAGAATGGGAAAGACCAACCAGTTTGACAACACCTTGGGCTGATGAGGACATAGAGATTACAGACTGCTGGTGAGAATATAAAATGATGTGGCCTCTATGGATAGCCATGTATAATATTTATCAAAATCAAAAATGTGAACACACCATTTGACCTAGTGCTTTCATTTCTAGCAATTACCCTGCAATGTATTTGCACACATAGAGATTATAAATATGCAAGGTTATTCACTGCAGCATTGCTTTTAAGAGAAAACATTGGTTAAGAAAAATATATGTTCATCAACAGGGGATTCATTAAATAATCTATGGTTGATATGTACAATGGAATTCTGTGCACGTGCTTAAGATTAATTCTGTGTAATCCTATGGAAAGATCTCCAAGATATATCATTCAGTGGGAAAAAATAAAGAATGTGAGCTGTATACATGTTATCCTGCCATTTGTTGAAGAAGAGGTGAAAACAAAACATACTTTTTATATAATTATTAAATAAAATAGCTGAATGTCTAGAAAGATACACAAAAAAACTATTACTTATCCCTTTGGAAAGGGGACTCCACTGCTTAAGAAACAGATGGGAACAATATTTTCAACTCTTTTGGTCCTAGCAAATGTGTAAACATGTCAATGTATGACCTATTTAGTAATAATAAAATTTAAAATAAATATGATTAAATAAAAATCTCATTGTAATTCAAAATTTGTGTTACGTTTTTGTCAATATAAGCAAGGTCCTATGACAATAATAATCCTAAATTAAAATGCTAAAGTTCAAGGAAACATTTTAAAATATTTTTTAAGTTTCAGTAGAACCAACAATGGACTAGAAGTCAGAAGACCAGGATTCCTGGCTTAGTTTTTCTCCGTGTTATGCTCTGGATCCTAGATTCCTCTGAAATAACATGAATGTGTTGCTTTTGATGACCTCCAACATTCCATTCAGTGCTTATTAGCACTGGGCTATCCTAGTGCTATTCTACACCTAATCTACACTATTCTACACCTGGGCTATCCAACAGGTAACTACTAGCCAAGTGGCTATTTAAATTTCAGTTTAAGTAAGTTAACTTAAGTAAACTTAAAAACCTCTCTGCAGTATTACTAGCCACATTTCAAGTGCTCAATAACCACCTGTGGCTTGTGGCTACCATATTGGATGGCACAGACATGGAACAGCTCTATCATCACGGAAAGTTCTACTGAATAGTGTGGAGTCTAACAGACCTCATAAATTGGGATAGCAATTTAATATGTAACATTATGTAGTACAACAGGAGAGTTAACACAGAAGGGAAGGGCATTTGTCTTCTTCCCATACATGTTTGTACTTGTAAATGTGGTTGAATTGAGTATCAAGGGCAACTATAATGGGAAAAATATGCTATTAAAGGGTAATACGCAGCCTCAGGGATTTGGAAGGAAGGCCACAAGCTAGGCCTGGTGATATTGATGAATCTGAATCCACTTACCCACTCACCTGGGTCTGATAACACAAGCTGTGAAATCACATTATCATTCATCACTATCGTCATTGAAATATCAAACATCTTCTATACCACAGCCATTTCTTATTTTCTTTTAGTTTTCTAGAGTTAATGAGGCTGAACATGATTATTAGTCTAGGACACAGATAAACAAACTAAATGTTCTTAAGCCAGCTAACATGCCAACCAATCTTGAAAAGGGTGTTCTTTAAATGATGAGCTTCTAGAGACCACGTTCTATTGTTGCTTAAGCAATGAAAACTCAAGGCAACCCTGAGCTTGAATTCTGACTCTACTGGTCATTAGCTGTGTGACTTGGTGAGTTAAGAGTCATCTTCTATAAAACGTGTTCATAGCTCCTACTTCACAGATTTGCGGGCAATACAAGATAAGCATACATAAAGGATTCAGTAAACTGGCATTCAGTAAGTACTATAAAAAAATGGTCCATTATATATGTTTTTAGTAAATGATTGTCAGATCCTGATGGCATCAGTATTGACTAGGAATAAATAGCACGCTATTAATACATATTAACTTTAGACCATTGACAAGATGGAAGACACATTCTTTGTTGCTTTCAAATGCTTGTGATTCTATAGGAAAAGCAGGAAAGTTAAGCACTGGAAGGTTAACTGTCCAGGTACGTGAGCCTGTGCGTGCAACATGCTCCAGGAATAAATCCAGTACAATCATGGGCAATGAAAAGGGGGAAAATGAAAGAGTCATCAAACTACAGAACGACAGTACTACTGAGATCTTACACAATTTTGGTTGCTGGTTTCTATGTGTAGCATATGCCACATAATTATTGTTTCAGGCCAGGGAATTCCCTTTGCCTATCTTGTCCTTTTCCATTAAAAAAAAATATATGGGATACATGCACAAGTGTGTGTGTGTACGAAAGAGATTTTCTTTTTCCAATTCTTTCCATAAATGAACAGCTTCACCAAATCAGATATATCATGTGGCCTAGGAGTCATACGGTTGGCTGATGTTTCACTAACTGGCAACCTTCAGAGGGAGATGGCAGACAGCAAATATATCTGCTGAGAGCTCAGGAGAAAAATCAGTGATAGGACAGGTTTAAATCACGCCTGCTTGTGGCATCTCCTATCATGGCACTTATTAAGAACAGGCAGCAGTTTTTGAAATATGCCCAGATTCAAGAACCCACCTGCAAGCCAGCCCAGAAGGGCTTACTTCTACCTGAGCCAAATAGCATCATGCTGGTTGAAAATATCTCCCCTACTGACTTGCCAAAATGCTTAAAATCCCCACTGTTGGGCAACTTTGCCTTGAAGCATAGAAAAACTTCTGTTAAAATGGGAGTTTGTTTCCCGATAGAGTTAACCCACTTACACCTGCTACGGAATGAGCCAAAGGATTTTATCATAAACGTTATATATTTACAAGAGATTGTTGAGCACAGCTTGTGAAACAGAAGACTATGACAACCACAAAATTGCAGAAGAGTTTCTGTTGTGCAGAGGGACATCAAAGAACTTAAACAACAGAGGGACATGCCCAAGCCAATAATTACATAGTGACTTTAGCTAACAATAGTTCTTTCCTTTTAGATTTTATTATGAAAAAAATCTAATGAGCCACCACTGGTGCTCAAGGAACCAGGCATTGTAGTAAGCTACTAGTGATATAATTCCCTGAAGGAATTCCCAGGGATATAGGGCTATCTGCATTTATCTTGAAAATTAATTTGCCAAAGATGTTCTTTTCAGAAATCATAATCACTCCAGGATATGAACCCTCCAGGTCCAGGGTTAGGGTTTCACCAGAAGATCCAGAAATGTCAGCTACCAGTTGTTTCCAGAAGGATATTCATAAATACCAAAGCTAAACAATGACAGGGCACTTCACAAATGAACAGAAACCATGTGCTCTTCTGAGCCAAGTGCACATAGCTGTTGGACATCAGCATAGCCCGTATGTAAACAAGCAGCTAAGATTTGAAGTCGACCAATCAAAAACACTTCCTTTCTCTCCTTTAGCCTAAAATCCCACCCTTCTCCATGTGCCTTTCTTAACAGTGTTCCTTGGGATGGCTGAAAAGTTTCCATGCTAATCCATCAATGGACCACTTGCTTATAAAGATAAGAAGGGCGGGATGTGTTAGTTACATGGGAGTTTTCAAATGGTTTTTAACCTTTGCTGGAAGATGCTAGTACAACACAGCTTTGCAAAGGCAACTTCTATGCTTGTTACTTTCTTCCTAAAGAGATAAAGCTGTCAGGTTCTAATTTTCAAAGAATGCTCATTCACAATCAGGTTTCTCCTCAAAACATTCGTGAATGGAAAACAGATTCCCTGATAAAGTGCATAAGAAATCGTTGTTTAATTTGTACTGTTTGCAATTTTAATAATAAAAAAAAGAGTTATAAGACTATAGGGAACTACAACTGAATTGTTCACCTATAAGGCAAGGCCAAGATTTATTTGCAATAATGAGAACCCATTCAGGAGTCTAGTATCTCCACTCTAATTTTTGCTCTGAGAAGAAATAGGATAACGTTATTGAAAGAAATAGAAGGTATCAAATTTTAGACAAGAAATGGATGACAGAGAACCTAATAAAAACCATAAAATGGCAGCTGTTCTCTGCCACCGTAAATAAAATCTGGGGCATTTAATGGTTAGATTATCTCCCACCTCAATGCCCTTTCAAGTTCAGAGCTAAATCTCACTTTAAAAATTCTTTTAGACCCCCTACTGTAACTGGGTATTCACTAACTCTTATGTCAAAATCCACAGTGTACCTCAACCAAAAGCCATTTTCCTGAGATCCAAACACTTGGATTGTATATGAGATCAATGTATCCATCTGGGCTGTCTATAAAGTTGTAACAGAGGCAGGTGTGTATAGATGTGTTAAGGAGAACAAGAAGGAAAAAAGACTGTAACAATACATGAAATATATAGCCACTGATGTCCTTTGAAAACTCTACCACTGGAAGGTACCCAGGTCAGAGTCACCTCCTGAAGGTTGAATACTGGTTAGTTGGTAAATGTATACAGGTGGCCTATGAGTGAATTCCTCACTAATGTAGAGAGTTTTTATACAAATTTCCAAATGGCACAGCCATCGAGCTGTGCTAAAGCTGCAGCTTCCTACGGGAGGAGAGACAATCTTAACTATATTCTGAGTTTTTCTTCCCACCTGGAAAAGATTGCAAACTGCCAACATCAATCGCACAAGAACCAGTCCCTCTCTCCACAGAGAGAATGCCCAAAATTAACCCTGTCACTAGTTCCAGATGTTTCTTCTTGTTATTAGCAGGCAAAGTTTCACATGTTATGACTGCTATAATGATAAATCAATGACTTCTCAGAAAGCTCAAAATTGTTTCCCATCTGTCTCAAGAACTGTTTGAAGCTCTATAATGTTCTGATTATAGCACAAAGCTGTGTGCTCTGTAATTTCTCCAGAAATCGCAAACCCTTTGAGAATCATGTGCAAACTATGTGATATTTTTTTTTTTTAATGAAACCTTGTAGAGGACATTTGATTGTTGTTGACTATCTTGTATTCAGTCCCCTTTTCCTTGATAATGATATTCCTATTGTCATTTAAGCATCCACCTCTTGTCAGTACACTGTTATGCTCCAGCTATAAAGGAGGTGGTGGTTTTGCAGAGCGTGGAGAAGTCTGGTGTTGAAGCTGAGAATAACCAGCATAATCCCCACACTCTCCACAGACATCAGTTAAGTGATAGACACGTGACCTACAACGGCCTGATCAAATCAATGCCCAAAAGGTTTTTTTCATTGATTAAGGGAAGAAGCATATATGTTTTTGCCTATTGGATCTGAATAAGAAATGAGATGTTTATGGTCAACTTAGAAACAGGAAGACAAAATTTGCTGATAACAGAGCCAAAACCAAGGGACTAGACTGAAATGGAGAGAGAACAGATCTTTATCACACTGTTCCAACTGCTAAAAGCAACCCTCACCTGAAAGTGGCCCCAGCTCCATGATATAATTCTATTCATTGGCTAAACCAATTCGACATCGCCTTTAACCTGCAACTTGAAGTTGATCTGAGCACCTAGTAAAAAAATGTTCTTATACAAACAAATAGGTGGTAAGGGAAGAGAGAAAGGAAAGAGGGAAGAAGGGAGGGAAAGAAGGTAAAAAAGAAAAAGAAAGAAAAAGCATCACAAAGTCAAAAATAAAAATTTTAAGTGATTAAACATGAACATGACAACAAATATTTTTCTTTGTCTAGTAACTGTTTTTTTGGTTGTTGTTATTATTTATTTATTTAAGCTACTCATGTGTCATTTCCTGAAAACTATATAATATTCTCAGCTGAAGATGTTGTGACTGGCAAAGACTGGCCACTGTACTGTATTCCCATGAAGTGGGAAAAATCCCAAGAAATATCAAACTACCAAAAAGTAGTTTAGATTTATCGGATTTGGAGTGAACTGTGCCCCCCCCCCACAGACCTTCCCCAGGGTCTAGTGAGAAACAGAAGTGTGCAGTGGGATTTGATCCGCTTTGTAGAAGAGGAGAACACTATGCAATCCAAACCACGACGGTGACAAACGGCTCAGTCACTCCAACCCATGCTGCCCCAGGTGCCACCTGTGGCCAACGCACCTTTGGCCTTGTCGCCTGCCAGTCTGGATGATCCCCATAAAACAAAGGAGGGGAAACCCAGCTCCTGTACGTGGTCACAGAACCATAAACATGCAGCCTTCTCCATCACTGCATACAGAGCACATCCCACCCAACATAGCAGCGAGAAGAATCTAGAACCACAGTGGTCCCCACCTTATCAAATGCTCCTCAGAAAGCCTCAGAGAACACTGCCGCTACCTTTTTAACAAATGCAAATATTCAAATTTGAAAATTAAGTCACAGCCATAAGACATTAGGTAGTGGATGAGATTTTAATAAAAATCTAACATTCTTCCCACAGTCCATCATTGATATGGTCAGTCTGCTATTCCTCATGGCTACATAATGCCCAGTTGCTCTGATAACCAGAATCATCTGCAGCCTTAGTTTGGTAGGTGCAAGAAACCTTTTGCTCAATGAATTCACCAAGTTTACTGAACATAAATTAAGTGTCTAGCAATGTATTAGTGGAAATGAAAAGCAAAAAGATGCCAGAAAAAAACCTCTTGGGTAGTTTTCATTTGACTGAAAAGACTACAACAGATTACGAAATTTTTAAAAACATATCCATGAAGGAAGAGTAGACTAACAAGGCTATAAGGGATTGCAAATGTATGAGTTAAGAAAATTCTAGAAAGACATCCTGCTCAGAGCTGAGAGGGGTTAACCTGAAAATCCTCATGAAGGACGTGACATCTTCTTGATTCTAGAAGGCAGGAAGGTTTAGGTGGAAAGGATAAGACTAGCCCTTGTGAAGAGGAAACAAACTTTTCAAAGAGGTTTTGCTTTCTGCCATTCTAGCTCTAGGAACTAGCACAGTATCTGCTACCTAATGAGACATTCAATAAATGGTTGGTAAATAAGTGACCAACATTCAACAGGCATTTGTTAAATAAATATAGTAAGTACATAAATACTTATGACCAGTAGATATTTATAATTCATCTGCAGTGTTGCCAGGAAGTCCAGGCACTAGTTCATAGGATGTACAGGGACTGAGGAGGGGTGTTGGTAAAACTGGCTTTATGCTGAGAAACTAGAGTTTGACCTGCCAAGTACAAAGGGAAAGCAATAACTTGAAAATAGCATGGGGGTGCAACGTGGGGGGTGGGAGAGGTCACGATGTGGCAACAGGTGCCACCCACTGTGTCATTCCCAGTGCTCCCCTGACCTGCCAGCACAGCTGATGCTTTTGGACAGAGCCCCAGTGGCATTTACACCAGAGGAGACCATCTGCAAACGCAATCAGAGACCTGAGTCCCGGGGGATTATTGGACCCAGCCAAGCATGAAAGGAAGATTTGTGCCCAGAGCTTTTGGTTCTGCCATGACCTCAGTTCCACACGGCTGTAATTCTGACCCTTTAATGTAACTAAATCATCTATAGTTACTTTCGCAGGCGCCAGCTCAGTCAATTGTCATCAAAGAGCAGGAACTCTATCGAAGCAGGTAACAGAAGGGCAAAAGGCAATAGTTATTTTGCAAAGACAAATGCTCATCATTATTGCCTACAGTAGGTTTTGTCATAGATATCCTGTAGGACTAACAGGTGTAGTGTATAATGTCATAAATACACGTCGTCACATACAATGTGAGTCTTCCAAAATATCTGCCAACTCTTACCAACTTTTGACTTTCCTGGTCTTGTCAACTCTATAATAAAACATGTGACACAAGCAACCTTCCTAAGGCTCAAACCATTCAATGCTTAAACCATTGTTGTATATTCTTCACTTTTGAGAATTCAATTTCCTGCTGGCCACAGACAGGTTCCTTTGAGACATAGCCTCATTTCTTTTAGGCCCTGACCTAAGACTAGTATGTCTGGCTGGATCCTATGGATATAAAGCTGGGTCCTCGACATGCTAAAATGTAGACCAGCTTCTAGAGAAAGATTCCAGTATAAATGACCATGAATACTCTCTTCCAGTCTCTTCCAGAACGGCTGCACAATTGCATTTAATGAAAGAATGAAAGCCATGCTTTCTAAGTCAAATAATCAAATAAAATGGAGAGAGGAGAAATAAAAGAAAAATTGGAGGCAGAAAAAATTTATCTTTTTTTTTGAGTGAAATCTTCCTAGGAAGACAACAGAAGTGCTACCTACCAGAGAAAACGTACATTTATGAGAACTGGCCTTCAAATAGTTTGACAGTTCATCATCTAAAAATCATGCTACAGAAAGTCAGGCTTTCATTTAAATAATTTTAACCAAGCTGCTGTGTTTATTTTTTCTAACTGATGATGCAAAAGTCTTACTATTATTCTCTCATTAGAATTCATTCCAAATTCCACATTTTTTTGTAGAGAAAGAAGACGATCACCTCACTAGAGAAAAAAATAAAGGCTTCATTCTCCCAATGACTGTGGAAGATGACATGCACAGTCTTACTCAAATGGCCAATGCTGTTCCATAACAAATACCTTGCATAATTCTAACAATTAGAACTAAGGCTGCCCAAATATCAAGGGAAACTAGCCTATTTTTTCTTCTTCACTTATTTTCAGGTAAAAATATTCATAACACTAAAAACATTGTATCTACCATAAGCAGTGCTTTGTTAGCAAGATAGTTAAGTCACAAAACCAGAACTCTACATTCCATCAAAAATGTAAATTTCCACCTTCTTCTGTGATACTCTGAACCAGAAAATCCAAAATATAATTCTAGCAAATAGCCCACAAATCCATAGTCCAACGGCCCTTAGGTTCAATTTCTCCTAGTTTCTTAGGTCACCGTCTGCCAAAGCCCAGTGAACAATTTTCCTTCCAATGGATTTCTAAAATTACCCTATTGAGAGTTTGGATCAGTTGAGATTAGGTTTAGCATCATATAACTACAACAAAAGTGACGAACATAATGTAAGTGCATTTCTCTGTCATATGAAATAAATCCAGAAAGAGGTGGCCCAGGGCTACAGTGGGACCTATAGGCCATCAGAGACCCAGGCCCCTTCTAGTTTGCTAACTTCAGACCCAAACAATGGCTTCCCTCTCTCCAGGTCACCTCCTGGCCCAGGACAGTCACTGAAACTCCACCCACCAGGGGGCTATTCCAGGCCAGAAGGAGGATATGTGAAAAGGCAAATTTCTTCCCTTCCAGGTGAACCTTCTACCTTGTGAGACTTCCCAGAAATCCCATTCAAAAAATCCTATTTACATCTCATTGAACGGAGTTTCCTGGTTTAACTCAGGTATAAGACTAGGTGATGGAGCCTTTTATCCTATTTGGCTATGTGCACAGCTCAAAAACAGAATTTTATTTCTAGGAAAAACAGAGGATGGAGAGTGAGAAAGTGAATTATTCTATGACTCTATGTCACACAGGGCACTTCTAAATGCATGGGGAAATTTATAGATTTGGTGAATTTCAATCATGGATGATTTAAGATGACTTATCCACTAAGGTTTGTTTTTTCTCTCTCTCTCCTTCCTTCTCCCTTCTCTCCCTTTTCCTGTCTGTTTCCTTTTTTTGGTGACAGTTTCTGTCTCTGTCTCTTTATCTTACACAAGTTTCTTACCTTCTCTGTGCCTCAGTTCTTTCAGAACAACAGCACTGACCTCAGGTTGTTGGGAGGATAACTGTGTTAATATTGTGTTGGATTTTTTTCTTAATTCCTCCTCTTAGCCACTCTCATTCCCCCTCTTTGAATGTATTCTCACATCTGTTCAACTACTAGCTAGAAAAAAATCTAAGTATAAAACATTGAAAAAAAACATTTGTTGGATGCCTTTATTAAAATTTGTACCCTGGGTTATTAATTTTTAAATCAGGTGCTTTGTTACTTTCATGCTTACATTTAACAAAAACAAGTAATAAACGCATGAAATACACAATATAACTGAATCTAATGTATTTTTCCTTTCAAGTGGTTAATGTTTATTTTTCTTCTGTGCATCAGTGACCTTCAGTAGGAAATATTATTCATGTGGTGAAGGAGATTTTTCTAAAAAAAAAATCAATCTTCCTAATGTTCACACATGGTGTGTGCAAGTGTATATGTCGAAACTCAGTGCAAACCTAGCAAGCGGCTAATACAAATATTTAGGAAGTGGCATATACTTTCTTTGCCTTTATTACTCATAACTTCCCTTCACTGATTATTTAGTGAATAAAGTAATTAGCTTCACATGCATCTGCAGAGAAAAATAAATTTATTTTTGTTATCTCTTTTAAAACATCCAAGAGGATTCAAGCAACGAGATATGGAAAGCTACTATTTCTATTATAAACTAACAGGATTCACTGATTACAGCCAACCTAGAGAAAAGGGCCATTGATGAGAATGCTTTAGTGACATGTATGAATGTAGGAGCCACTTCCAACTCAGACCCAAAAAAGCCATTTAAGAAATGGTAAAAAGTTGTTTTCAATATATTTATTTTGCCTTACAATCCCCTTCAGGAACTCAAAGCATTTTCTGCCTCTTTCTTGGCCCAAAAACAGAAGAAGAGAAACTGCTAGAAAGCTTACAATTACGCACACAAAACACTGTGGAGTCCTGTATGGACCAACATCTTTGGAGTTAGATAGATGTCATATTCGGAGGATCTACCTCTTCCAGATTGTGTGTCTTTAAATTATTCCATTTTTTGAGCCTTTCTTCCCACTTTAAAAGAGTAATGATAGCTACCATATGAAGATTTTCATGAACATTAAATAAGACAACGTAAGTAAAAAGTCCTAGCCCAGACTGCAATAACCAAAGTTACTTTTCTTTGCATCTGTAGAAAGTGTAATTACGGCATAGATTTGTTCAGTATGCTACAGTCTTCAAAGCATTGTGACAGTTTTATTTGTTCAGTTACGTTGTATTTATTGTAGACAAAGGTGTTTCCTTAAGCCCAAAGGCATGTGTCAAAATCTGCTCTAAACTTTTCAAATATCAACACATTTCCAAGTATTGAACTGACCTGACCAGATGTTAAATAGGCCATGAAGACTAACAGTGATGGATCCCTTTAAAAACAAACCAACTATTCCAATAAAAGGTCCACAAAATGAAACAATGTAACATTCAGGCTCCCAGCCAACTATAGCTCACACAATTTTAATACAATAAAATTGAATATATAGTGAATGGAGTGGGATGCCCCAGAAGTTTCCTATAACCAAAATTTTCTTGACGTTGGGGATAGCATTAACAGTCAACTGCAAGATGCCTACAGCAGACTGTTAATTAGGTCAGAGATCAGTATGGGGTTACTGATTCAAAAGATACTCTGCCAATATATCCTTGTCCTGCTGACATTGTTTTGGAGGAAGCAATCAGTCACTTGGTGTGAGAACTAAGGGGAAAAAAAAAATAAGCATTAAAGAAAATATAAACAAAACTACAATGAAAATACCCTTGGACATAATTGTTTGAAATGGTTCCATCTCTGTTGGCTGTCAGAGACTCTGTATTTATTTGTTTCTGCGTCTTTTCTGCAATTTTTCACTTACAAAATGTCAGGGCTAATATTTGTAGCCACGTCAATTCATACCACATGGCCCCCTCCCGTTGGCTTCTCAGGTACCAACAAAAATACTGACAGTGAAACCTTGCCTGAAAGTGCTACTAAAAATAAACTTCATAAATTTCTCATGCCATTGTTATTTGTCTCCCGAGACTGTTTCTATTTGCAAAACAAGACTCCTTCACCCAACACCTCTGCATATAAACTGAAATCTAGACTTCCAGAATCAGAATATAGAAACATGAATTCAAGAACCCTAAATTTGTATCTGGCTCCTAGATTAACATTATTAATTTACCCCTGTGAAAAGACAGTCTGCCTTTTGTTTTCAATATCAACTTATTACATAAGTTGAACTAGAAACATTTTTGCCTTTCAGAAATTTCTAGTATGACTGGGAGGCAGAGAGGCTTTTGTGTTATTACTGTTCACAAATATTCACTGCCTCTCCTTTGGAAAGAATTCTATTTCCTCCCCATAGATATCAGGTTTGACCACTTGCCTTGTCCTAAAATCAACAGACTGTGAGCAGAAGTGACACGTGCCACTTCGGGTTAGAAGATTCAGGAGTCAGTTTGTGTATCACGATGGTTTTTCCTTCCTGTGCCACCAGCCTAGCACATATCAGCTGCTGAGGCAGAGTAGGTCTCAGGAAGAAGATGAGCAAGAGTGAAGCTATAGATTCCACCCCCACCCCACCCCCCAACCCCGGCCAAAGGCCACCTAGAAATCTTTGTTTGTGTAAGCCACTAATGTGGGCAACATTTGTGACTACAGCCTTACCCAGCCTGCCAAAACTTACACATAATTAAGGGAGACCATGTGCTCTGTCGTCAAGAATTCAAGTCCTGATTTCCACTTCCCTGTGTGACCTTGAGAAGGTTTCTTAACTTCTCTGTTTTCTTATCTGTAAAATGGGACCAGTTTTCTAACAAGGAGTCAATCAACCAATGCTTATGAAGAGTTCAGGATAACACCTGGCTTTATAAAGCTTAATACATACGGTTGAGCCACTATTAAATAAAGGGTCCAAAATATTTTATTGAAACAAGTGTATTAGCATCCTCTACAAAGTGCTCTACTATGAAAAAAGATGATGATGATGACTGCTCAAAAAGAAAGAATCAAAATCATACCAAAAAAAACAGAGCTCTTTTATAAAGTGATCCCAAAAGTACTATTAGCCAAAAATCCAATCTTCTATATTTGGATCTAAAATAATTACATCATGACCTCCAGAACTAAAACTAATGGAAATAATAAACTGATCACTGGTATTCTGATACTTTACTTTTAACTTTTACCCATGTGTTTCAATCTCTAAGACTTCGTACCTCTTTGTAGGCCGTATTTCAGTGAAGTCATCTTCAACTACCTCAGGAGTCCAGGGCCTAACACCTGCAGGTTGGAGTCTCAAGGACTTTTACTTCCTTAGAAGTACTTTATGCTCCCAACTTTCATTGTCCTCTTCTGCACTCAGACTTCCCTTCATGTATAAATAAGTTAAATTCATTAATTACCCTTATAACCAAGTTGCAGTTGATGGGTTCATGGAATTTCTCTTCTTGATCAGGATCTTTCAATTCCACTGCCAGCTCTCTTCATGCAAAAGAACCATATCAACAGTGTCCCATCTAGAACAGGTAAGTGCTGTGGGAGTAGGGGACATGCAGGTACCTTGACTAAATAGCCTTTAAGATATAACATGTAGAGTCAGCATAACCATCTGTCCAAGTACTTTCAACCCAGTGAGAACTGTCTAATTATACAAAAAAAAAAATGTGAGCATCCACATAAAAGAGAATCAGATGTAATTACTACACAGTTATACTCTGTCTCCTACACTCTCAGTCATCCTAAGAAGTAGTTGTGTTGAGTTATATTGTATCCATGGTCATTAGAGTTCAAGAACAATGTTCTAGGCAATATTCTATTACAAAGAAAATTTATTGGAAATACTTCACAGTTCAAGTTTTGTTTACCATGTACAATCAAAACTATTAAAGAAAATATTATTCCCCAAGTTTCACTTAAATCTAATAAAAATGTCCTTCTATGGGTTATTGGCCATGGAGCTTCACTTTGGCCAAAAGCAAATATACATTGTATATGTATAAAAGAAAAGTGGTATGTATATGTATATATATATATATATTTTTTTTTTATCTCAGGATAAATATAAAAAGGCAGCTCACGCTGGGAGGCAGGATAGTACACATAAACCAGGTTTCTAATCTTGGATGCACTTCAAAACAAAGATTCTCACAACTTGTCTTCATGAATATCCCTTTGACACTGTAAAGACTTTAAGAAAAAGTGAGAATTCATGCTTCCTGGTTTCTCTCTAACACATAAAAATGACATAAGTGTGTTTGGATTCCTGCTGTGTTTTTTTCTCCAAGTACATCAGACTGTGACTCATGCTATCCCCTGAAAAACCTGACAAGCATCGCATTTTCCCGTAAGCAGAGAATCAGGCAAGTATCAAAGAACTGAGAGTACTCTGGGCATGAGCTAAGAACTAAGGGTCCAAAAATGCTCCCCTCAAATTGGTATGGGTGGTACTCCAGACTAACAAATGCTTCTCTGATGCTCTTTTAACTGTCTTTGCAAATAAAATAACCATGGAAAAGATCTTAAACTTAACCAAAGTGGGAGTAGAGTTATTCTGGGACTAATAGCCATGATGCTTATAGTCCCATGACACTTCCCAGAAAAGATGGGAAATCTGGCTCTTATTCCAGACATTTAAAGTAGAGAGTTAGCCTTAGCATCCAATTACACAGTACACCTTTCACCTCTTAAGTGTGCTTACTACAAAGGTATAAAATCAATCACACCATAATAAAGAGCTTAAACACCACCCCCTCTATCAGTGTGTTTCACATACAGGGATTCAGCCAACTTTGGATCAAAAACATTTGGGAAAATATTACATCTTTACTGAACATGTGCAGACTTTTTTCCCCTGCTCATGATTTCCTAAACAATACTGTAGAATAACTATTTATATAGCATTTACATTGTATTAGATATTTGTAATCTAGAGGTGATTTAAACTATACAGAAGGATGTGACTAGGTTATAAGCAAATACTATGCCATTTTGTTTCATGGGCTTGAGCATCTATGGATTTTGGTATCCATGGAGGGGTCTTGGAACCAATTCCCCACAGATACTAAGGAACATTGTATTTGCTATACATTTATTTACCACTCCTGCTTCACACCTAGCTTGATTTTGCTTCTTGAAGGTCTTATTAACTACTTGTATACCCAGATAATATGAATTGGAATCTGTTTTGTAAGATAAACTATACAAAACATAAAAACTCAAATGACTTCGGATATGCATGGCCTGCATGTAATTATTAACCTGCAGAATTCTTTTTTCAGGAAACATGTCAATTTTCCATTGCTAACTGGTTTAGATATGTTCCAATGCTCATAATACTAGTCCATGGGTTCAATCCCTACCAAACACTTCCAGAACATTGCCAGTCACCCCTAGGTACCATTTGTTGAGAGACAATTCTCTGTGAATATGCTCACAATTCTGCATGATCTGGGGTTTCTTAGCAAAGAGTACTGGCAACCTTGGTTAAAGGATGATTGAATAGCAAACATGTTTCGCAAGTCTGAGATTACGAGTTCCTAAAGAGATATAGAGATGTATCTCTTCCAGAACCATTTGCACATGATATGTTTCCACTCTTTCTGACAGTCATTTGCTAACATGCCAGAATACATACAAGCCTATCTCTCTCTGCAGGGAGGAGGGCCAGATGTGCCCAGTGGCCCCATGTAACCTCCAAGTTTCACAATTTCAGGGTTCTTCTCACATGGTGTACACGGAGATGGATATCTGGTCCTTGTGCCATTAATCCACAAGGACTGAGGCTTGGGGAATTGGTGCTAGTATGTTCTGTGATTAATAAACAATTTATATTCTCATCTATAGATCTCATTCCCTAATAACATATGACTGAATACATAAACTTAACACTGTTCATTACACAAAGAGAGGATCATTTATGATTCCTAAAGGCAAACTTAACTTCCTGCCCAGTAATCTGGCAAATAGAGTCTATTGAACACACTATAGAGAAGAAGTGGGTAATAAGAGTTTGAAGACTATAAATACAAAGTAACAGAATAAGTGAAACTGTAAAGACTCATCATGATCTTGAATTTTTTACCTATCAGTTTATTAATTTGTAAGACCCCTATACCGTAAACCCTTTCTCTAGGAAATGTTAGTTTACGTGAGGCTAGGTTGAGTTGTTCCATGTCTAAAGGAAAAACATTTGCTCTGATCACTTAATTTATTGTTTTCTAAGATCTATTACAAAAATGTGAAACCAAAAAGGAAGGAAATCAGTCATTAAGAGAGTAAGGTTGCTATTTCATAATTCACCATCAGTAATGTTATTCCCTTGAATTTTGAAAAGTTCAAGATCTAACAACTGCATAGGAGGTTGACAATATGAACAATTTGTGAAAGTTTGAGGAAAGGAGATTTTTTTTTTGTTAGGAGAAAAGGATTTGGGGTGTGGCTCGTAATTAACGCAAGTGCGAACTATCTTAAAATATGCACCATTTTAAATAAAAATATCCAGAATTAGAGATATAGGTCAGCCTACAACATTGAACACCTATACTATACAGAGCCTAGGATGTCAACTGCCTTTTTAATAGATGTTATAATGCATTTCTCAGAAATGTCTCATTTCGTTTTATGTTTTACATTTAAATTGCCATAGAATTCCTTAAAGTTTTTTAAACAACATACAGACTATACAATGGCATGTAACATGTTAGAGTATTGTTTTCCTTATATAATGTGTACACAGGACAAAAAAAATCTATTTGACAGAAAGTTTAAAATGTAAAATTTGTTTTAATGTAAATCCAGAATGAATCCGGAAGCCCTTATGCCAACAAATCATTCCAATTTAACTCGATCCAGTACCTGGCTGTAAGTGTGTACTTATTAGTGAGTTCAAAGCCAACAGTGACTCCTCTTTCTCAATGTCATAGGAGTCTTCAGAAATTTATGCAGGCTGACCTTATGCTCATTTTCTTTTTATAGAGGTAAACTTGATAAGCATCTTTCTTGCAGCATCCTTGGGAATTATGTATTTTCTGGCACAAAAGCAGCAACAGCAAAATTAGTGGTTGTCTCATAAAATCAATTCCCTCTCACTCAAAAAATGTCTCAACCTGTGTAGAAGAAGGAGGTCCATTCGAGTTGATTAAAAGTATCAAATAGCATTTGTGAGGAATAGTCTCTGAGGAATGTAGTCATGAGAGTAAGATTTATAATTTAAATGTTCTCTAATATCTTTACAAAAGAAATTCCAGGTGTTGAGTCGGATTTTAAAGTACTTGAGCTTACATAAGTCTAAAACATGTCATATATTTATTAATACATGCAACACAACTTAAAAAGAACGACTTTTGCTTTACAGGATGCTTAGTGTTTTTGTTTGTATTAGGAAAATAGCTCCAGTTTTTTTTTAATCACATGCCTCTGTGCTGAAGAAGTTTAAACATTGAA
Organism: Mirza zaza; assembly: GCA_008750895.1. Classification (NCBI taxonomy): domain Eukaryota; kingdom Metazoa; phylum Chordata; class Mammalia; order Primates; family Cheirogaleidae; genus Mirza; species Mirza zaza. The sequence goes on from VSMD01132097.1 coordinate 90,892, forward strand.
TGAAGTACGTGACTAAAAAGGATATTCCTACCTCTAATGTATCTGAATTAAGGAAAGAAAAATGCAAATATAAAGATTTAATTTACCTAACAGCATGTTTCCCCTATTCAAATGCAAATGTTCTCCATATGTTTTAACTTTGCACTCGTAATAAATATTATCTGTGAGATGGCCCAGTGACCCCACCAATGGGCCTCAAAAAGAAACAAATGTGTAGCAGAGCACTTCTGATCCTCTCTAAATGATCCACCTGCATGGAATATCTCTCGTCTATGCCCTCTGATATCTAAGCCTAACCCAGTACTCCCTGACCCAAGTCTCTGCAAGACCGCAGAAAAAAAAAACCACAAAGGGACAAAAGTATTATTCCATAGTAAGAGGTGCTAAAACGCAAGCGAGAACATTCTTAGGTATGCCTAATGCAGAATCCCTCCTACACAGTTTTATTGTTGTCATTTTTGTTCAACAACATTTGCCAAGTTCTTTAGGCCTTGGGGAAGCTCTGTCAGCTTTGGTTGAGACTTTATGCAAGAACTGCTTAGAGATACATCATGCCAAAAGATATAACCTTCTGACTAGTCACTCTTATATAATGTTTTATAACGAGGAACGTTTTGATTTGACATCTCATGATTTCACTTCTGAACAAAAACACCACTTTCAAAATATATGTAAGAGCCTCTCTTCTGCCTTTTGGAACTTCTTTTAATTTGCATCACATCTAAATCAATCAAGATGTGAATAAAAATATGAATTTTTATAGATGTCAGGAAGAATGTCAATGAAACACTTAACTGGGCTTTGTGTGTAGGGCCCAAGAGGCAATGGCATTCATTTGGCATTTCTTCTAATGATATCCCGGTAGAATAGCACGAGCCTCAGAGATACAGTGGAGCCAGAAGATCTAAATTCCAGTCCTCATTCTGCTCCTAATTAGCTGACTAAGCTTGTGAAGAATCAGACGAACTTTCCGAGACTTGGAATTTTAATATTGGCCTTGACTGGGTCACAAAGTGAGGATCCAAGGAAATAATATGCTCCATATTATTTTTAAAACTTTTAGAGGACCCTATAAATGGATTATAAAATATGTCAGGACATCTTAGTCCACAGATGGTTATAGTATGGAAACTCACATGCTTATAATTTTTTGATATTGAGAGTGTTTCTACTGCCTTAAAGGTAATTAATAAGGGGAGAAAAAGAAGGAGGAATGAAAAGAATTTCAACTTAAGAATCTAAATAATAATCATTGTGGAACTCAGGTATCTTGGGTTGGCTTAGGATCAGTGGAGTGGACCCTTATGGGAAGAGAGAGTAGAGGTGACTTAGAGGAGAGAGAGACAAGGCTAACATCAGATATTTCCCCCAATCACAGTGACACATATCACTAACCTTAAGTGAGGGACTCATGCCTAACTCTGAGGGTGAAGGGGCTATATAATTATAGACAAATCCTAATGACATTAGTTTAAAAAACATAAGCTACCATTGCAGGCACTGTGGCTTCAAAGGTCATAGGAAGTGGTGTTAGTGCCATTAGAACCAAACCTGTATCTGGTAAGACATAAATACCTGGAACAGAAAGAGAGAACTCCTAAAACTCAGTAACAAGACCAACCACCTGATTAAAATATGGGAAAAGCACTTGAACAGACATTGCTCCAAAGAATATATACGAATGGCCACTAAGTACATGAACAGATGCTTGACATCACTAATCATGAAGGAAATGCAAATCAAAATGACAAACAAGATACCAACTCACACCCATTAGGATGGCCACTATCCAGCAAACAGAAAATAACAAATGTTGGCGAAGATGTGGAGAAATTGGGTGCAGATGTCTTTATAATAGAACGTCTTATGCTCTTCTGGGTAGATGCCTAATAGTGCTATTGCTGGATCAAATGGTATTTCTATTTTTAGCTCTTTGAGGTATCTCCAAATTCTATTCTACAAAGGATGCACTAATTTGCAGTCCCACCAGCAGTGCAAGCGTGTTCATGTCTCTCCACATCCTCGCCAGCATTTGTTGTTTGGGGATTTCTTGATATAGGCCATTCTCACTGGGGTTAGGTGGCTAGCACCGTTTATACTATCCTGGATTAAGCTTAAGCCCATTATCCAAAGTGAGGCGACACAAGATCAGAAAAATGGGCTCCACATGTACTCGCCATCAAATTGGTACTGAATGATTAAAACTATGGTGCTCAAATGGTGGTAGTGTTCACCAGGGATTCAGGGGTTATGGGTAGACCCACATCTTAGGGATGTGGTGAGCATTGTGGAGGGGAAGGGCATATCTCTAACCCTTCCCTAGGGAGAGGCAAAGATATAAAATGTAAAAAAAAAAAAAAAAAAAAGAAAACCATTTATTGGGTGTCGGGCACATGGGAGGGGGGAAGAGGGGATGGGTGTATGCTTACACAGTGAGTGCGATGTGCACCACCTGGGGGATGGACGCGCTTGAAGCTCTGACTCAAGAGGAGAGAGAAGGCAAGGGCAATATATGTAATCTTAACAACATTTGTATCCCCATAATATGATGAAATTAAAAAAAAAAAAGATGTGGAGAAATTGGAACTGTTATCTTGTGCGCCACTGATAGGAATATAAAATAGTATAGCTGCTGTGGAAAGCGGTATGGTGGTTCCTCAAAAAAACAGAAATAGAATTATTGTATGATCCAGCAATTCTACCTCTGGGTATATACCCAAAAGAACTGAGAGCAGGGACTCCAAAACATATCTGTACACACATGTTCACAACAACATTATTCATAATAGCTAAAAGATGGAAGCAAACCAGGTGTCCATGGATGGATGAATGGATAAGCAAAATGTGGAATACGCATGCAATGGACTATTATTCAGTCTTGCAAAAGGAAGGGGATTCTGCAACATATGAGAACATGGATGAGCCTTAAGGACATTATGCTAAGTAAAATAAGCCAGTCACAAGAAGACAAAGACTGCATGATTCCACTTACATGAAGTACTTTGAGTATCTAAATTATAAAGACAGCAGAATGGTGGTTGCCAGGGGCTGAGGGGAGAGAGAATGTAGAGTTACTGTTTAACGAGCACAGAGTTTCAGTTTTACAAGGTGAAAAGAGCTATGGTGGTGGGCGGTAGAGATGGCTGCACAGCCTTATGAAGATATTTAATGCCACTGAACTACTATACTTAAAATTGGTTAAGGTGGTCAGTATTATTTCTATTTTAACACAATATAAAATGGTAAACAAACCAATCTTTTTCACAGATATCAAAACCATCACATGCACATCACTGCTCTTCCAATCTAGGTTATCGGCCTTCTCCACAAAGGATGTTAGAATGAGGATCCAGGACAGGGGAAAAGAAAAATGACAATTTTATCTGGGAGTGCGGGAACTATTCGGGAGAACAGACATGCACGGGGGGTACTTTCTGGATGGGAGCAGAACCACAGAAATATGCTTTATTGAAAATTATTGAAACCTGGATTTCACCTCCATGCAAATGGGCCTTAAGAAATGTTGCAAGTAAATGGAGAGACACTAATGGAAAACAAACACTTGGAAGACATAGTATATGAACTTGCCACAAAGGTATTATTATTTGTCAGTCATTCAGGAAAACCCAGCCAGTGGCATGTACTACCAAATAATATTCCTGGTGAACAATCAGAAGGTTTAACAAAATATTTCATCACGATGGTTTTCTGATCTGACTCTAAAGGTTACTATTTAACTAATATGCATTAGGAGTCACACTCTGTGCTAAGCAATTTCACATGGATTATCTCATTTAGCTCTCCAGTCAAATCTACCAAGTGGTTTCAAGCCTCCCAACACCCCTATTTCACAGTTGAATCACTGAGGCCCAGAGAGCTTTAGTGCCTTTTCCAAAGTCAAGCAACCAGAGGAGCCAGGCTGGGAAGTCTATCTGACTCAGGATGGCCAATGGAACCCAGACACTGTATGTTTCACTCTGCAAAGCTAGAGAGGCCAAGACAACTAGTCAACAAATATGTCTTCCTGATGGGTGTGTGCTGGGAAGGCATCTACAACTACAAGTTCATGGCTGCAGGAAAAGGCAGAGATCCTGTGCACACCATCAATGCTCCATGCCATAGTTCCTGGCTCCAGCTATATTTTCTAATTTTGTCTCTATATAACACTCTGTGAGGCATGAAGATTAGTTGCTACAAACATTATTTTTTTTAATTATTTTTATTTCAGCATATTATGGGGGTACAAATGTTAAGGTTACCTATATTGCCCATGCCCCGCTCCCCCCTCGAGTCAGAGCTTCAAGCGTGACCATCCCCCAAACGTTGCGCATCTCACTCATTGTGTTTATTTTTGAGTAAGATCGGAGTGCAAGTGCAAACTTTGCTTTTTACCAACATGTAACCTTTGAGAAATTGCAATCCCACTGCAAGTTTATTAACGTGGGAAATGAAAGATGAGGAGTAATAATGATACTTAATTTGCTAGAAATGTTGTGAGAGTTAAACACAATAATATGACCGAAGCACTTAAGAAAATTCCTATAGCACGGTCAAGGATAAAGGTGGCAGCAACTGTCTTTCATCAGAATATCAAAATTATGAAAATACCAAGCAACTTAGACCATTCATTGAACAGTAAGAACTGTTCTATACTGTTTCAACGTAATATGGAGCCACTAAATCTTCCCTTTCAAGAACTGGAAATGTTCATGCTTGCTTATGTGCAAAATATATAACATTACCAATTTCAATGTACTATGATGATCAATATATAAAGAAGTAATCAAAATATAAATGACAACATGAAGTACAGCTATGAGTGGGTGGCAGAGAGTGACAAGCACATGGAAAAGAAAACACTGGTTCAGACGCTTTTCATATTCTTGCTTCAGTCTTATCAGTACAACGATGTGTTCCGCCAGGTAGCCTCAATGGTCCTACCCAGCTTGAAAAAAATCATACAATATGCAATTCTATTAATTGACAAGTAGTTTTGATAATCACAGTTGGACTATGGATAAATAGATGGGTAACTGCCAAATCCAACCGAGTGACAAATTTCAATCTCTTTATGTCAGCTTTACATTTCAATTCCTTCCCTGTTGCTCTCCTTCTAAACTTGAATGGATAATCCAAGCGGTGTAGTGCTTAAGGCAAGGCACCAGAAATGGCAAAGCGAGGAGGAGGAGAGAGGGGGAGGAAAGAGTGTGGGGAGGATGGAGGAGAGACAGTGAGAGATAAAGAGAGACAGAGAGAGCAGAAGGAAATGAAAAATCCCCAAATTGGGTATTCAGGCTTTCAATCAACAAATAACATTTAAGCTGTCCCTAGAAATTGCTATTGTGAGACTATCAAATCTTTTTGTTCAGGCCGGGTGTGGTGGCTCAGCCTCTAATCCTAGCACTCTGGGAGGCCTAGATGGGTGGATTGCTCAAGGTCAGGAGTTCGAAACCAGCCTGAGCAAGAGCGAGACCCCCATCTCTACTAAAAAAAATAGACAGAAATTAATTGGCCAACTAAAAGTATACAGAAAAAAATGAGCCGGGCATGGTGGCACATGCCTGTAGTCCCAGCTACTCGGGAGGCTGAGGCAGAAGGATTGCTTGAGCCCAGGAGTTTGAGGTTGCTGTGAGCTAGGCTGATGCCACGGCACTCTAGCCTGGGCAACACAGTGAGACTCTGGCTCAAAAAAAATCTATTTGTTCTTCAAGTGCTGCCTCTGGAGTAGGAGCAGCAGCCTCTAGGAACTTACTGGAAATGAAAATTCTGAGGCCCCACCCACACCTGGTAAATCAGAAACTCTCACAGTGGCACTTAATAATTTGTGTTTTTAAAAGCCCTCCAGGTGATTGTCATGCAGGCTGACATTTGAAATCTACTGTTCTAATCCCTCAAATTATATTTATTTCTGTTTTTCTGATGAATTCCAAGATCAAGCTTTTTAAACATTTGCAATCCATGGTACTCTGTATTTACGCAGCTAATCTTACAATCTATCAAGGTTCAAAAATAACCTATAATCCATTACAGAGCCTGAAATCCCACAGCTATTATATATGGTGTGTATCTGATACTCCGAGCCCCCACATATTCTATTTCTATCTAGGAAGTTACGGAGCAGTTTTAGATTACAAAGTAGCAGAAGTGACCAGCGCTTAGAGGAATTGCTGTAGGGATATGAGTATATGAGATCTAATAACTCACAGTTTCAAGTACTGAATTTAATATATCAATTAATAAACAGGAAATCAGTGGGACTACCTAACAATCCAATTAATGTGTACGATATCTCAACACTAAGAACATTTACACTGCTGTTTTGTTAAATTGAGATCTCTTGATAAATTTTCTCACCCTCAAATCCATTCTAAACAATGATTTTCATCGTAATTTCTGAGCAAAGTAATTGGTCCACATTTTTCACATCTTTCCTAAATTATAAAAGGGAATAATACAACAATACTTTAAAATGTAAAAGCAGTGATTAAAAGATAAATCTCTAGCTCCATTTGGCAAGCCTCAACAATAACACAGAAGACCAACACCATACAGTAGAACCAAAGGAGACAGAAGTTAAGCAGTAGGTTAAGTGTGTGCATCTAACTCTCCTTCTAGACAGAATCTTATTGAAAGTACGAAAAAAATACACTTTATGAGAAATCATAGCGCATTGGGGGAGATTTTTCTCTATCAGTAGATAAGTAATTTGAAAAACAAAAATCCTTGTAGGTTGAAAATAGACGGGATTAGCTAATGGAGAAATAGAAGTAGAGAAAAATCGAAGCCCAAACTTATGTCGGAGAAATCTACTATAAGTAAGATCAATTCTCCCCTAAAATACACTCCAGATAAAGCTCTCCAAGAGACACCCCACACTGAGTGAAGCAATACACACAGCCAAGCAGCAGTAACCAGGATAATTATGAAAGGACCATGGTGTGAACAGCTGGTCTAGTTGGCTGCTTTCTCCCATGCCCTTGTTTATTCTATGACTAGCAGCCACAGTATTTATCACTAGAATAAAGTCCTGAAACCCACTTTCTAAATAAAGTTAACCATCTGCCTCAGGAAGGCTCCTAGCCAAACTAGAGGGAGAAGCATCATGAAGCTTAAGATATGCAGGATCTCCACGAAGACAACAGAGGAGAAATAAAAGAATTATCTGATTCCAGCATTCACAGAAAAGCAAAACCTTCTTAAAGTCCTTAGGTAAGCTGCGCCATGCAACAAATACTGCCTTGAACCCACTAGGTAAGAGACACAATTCAGAACTCTCAGGGGATACACCAGTGAAGAAGTGGTCAATTATCTGCCCTTGTCATGTTCCCATTTGGGGGTGTGTGGGGAGAACAAAGGCAAACAAACCTATGTTGGTCGTACCAGGCAGTGTTATATGCTACGAAAGCTCGAAAGCAGGGAAAAAGGATAGTGTGCCAATAAATGATAATTAGATAAAGAGCAATCCTGTACCAACAAGGTGCATTTGGTGTAAGAGTCAACTACAGCGAGGGAACAAGCCAAGTGACATCAACAGAAAGATCTACCAGGTAAGGAAGTACCTTGTGATACTTGGGAGTACCAAGTGTTATGAAGAGAAAGAGCTCCCAGCAAGTGTGAAGGCCCTGAGGAGGGAACAGACTTCCAGAAACAGCAAGAAGATCCATACGCCTGGGATGTAGTGAGCAATGATAGAAATGGTGGCAAGTATAGAACAACAAAGTCAGAGAAGCAAGCAGGAGCTTGGCACTGTAAGACCAGACTGGTCATGCTAAGGACTTAAAGCCACTAGAAAGGGTGATTCTCCTTTGTTCTTTACAGAGAGGGACATGACTTATGTTTTAAGTTTCCCTGAGCTGGCAAAATACATAATAAACATAGGGTGAGAAGAATAGAAGCAGGGAGACAGACTAGTGTACTGCTGTTGCAGTAGAGTAGGGGTGACCTGGATGACGGTGACCTGGATCAGGGATGTAGTTGAGAAATGACAGTCGGTCAGATATGGCATTTGTTGGAAGGTAGAGACAGAAAGCAGCAGGACGTGTGCGTGCATTGGGTGTAGAACGTAGGATGAAGGAGGAGATGGGATGAATCCAAGGTTGGCGTGAGCAACAGGGTGAAATGGCAGCTTCACCTCCTCATATGGCAGCTCTAGGGAAGCAGCAGCCCCACATGCTGCGGGAGTTCAGTTTGGGGTCTGCCACGACTGACAGGCCTTTGCAACATCTGAGCTCAAGGTGTTGACTAGGCAGTTGGATTCATGAGACTGCAGTTAAAAAAGGCCGAGGTAGTAGATGGAGGAATCTGACCCTAGAAAATTCTAGAAAACAGCACTGGGGTCAGAAACTTAAAGCATTTAGGAGCCCCCCAACCCAGAAGGCATGCTTTTTTATACATATCACCTAGCTAAATATTCTGCCTTTTCCATTCAACCAGAAGATGCAGATGCATTGAATCTGCAAAGAATAAAGACAAATTGCAACATAGACCCTTAATGACTAACATAAACAGAAAACCAAATATCCACAAGCAACAGGAAAGTGAGGCACGCAATCTTCTTAAGATAGGCCAAGTGCTAAAATACATAGCTAAAAATAGGAATGCCTTGGTAAAGTTTACTTTTCATATATATCACAGTCCACTGAAGGTTGGCGGAAGTGAGATGGAAAGGGTGGTTTTGTTCCACAATCATTCAGGGATCCAGTTTCCTATGTGTAGCAGCTCTGCCATCATCTATGACTCAGAATCCTCCACTCGACTCTTTGCATGCTGCCATCAATTAAGTGATTAGAACATAAAGAAAGCACACTATCTCTTTTTCACCTCCTCCCTGGGAAGTATTTGAGAAGCAAGACTCAGAAGGGGTATGCATGACTTTTTTCTTGTTTGACTGGCCACAATTCAGTTTATGGCCCACTTATCTGCAGGGGAGGCTGATGTAGAAAAATAAAATGAAACGCCAGGGCACATGGCTTATATGTGCCACTCAACCCAACAAACAGAACAACTAGCTCTCAAGAAAATAGTAAATAGAAGTATCTTAAGGGATACAATAGGATGCCACAGCCATAAAGAAGAAGTGGTTGATATAAGAAAACAAACATTAAAGATAGGATCACTGTTAAAAAAAAAAAAAAACAGAACAAAATTCTATTTAGGATAAGTCATATATGGTGACTTAGTGAAGACTTTGTGGGCTACAAGTATGTGGCTTGAGATTGCCCCAGATTACAGGACAAACAGATGAAGAACTGGAGAGTATGAAAGAAAAGTAAAGACATAGAGAGAGGATGGACACGGACATCCCCATGTTTGTCTAATATGCATTACAAAGTACAAAACAGATCGGACGAGAAGAAGGAATCAAACAAGAGATTATGTATGTTTAGAACCGAAAGAAAATACATCCATCTTGACATGAAATTTCCCCTTGAGCACAGAAGATTAATACACAAGACCTGCACTTAGACAAATTCTGATGCAATTTCAGAACTCCAAGAATAATGAACACATTCCAAAGTATGTCAGGAGAGGAAAAAACAGGCATATTAGTTACAAATAAATGGGAATTAGATTGGTATTAATATGCCATCTCTAAGGCCACGTGCTAAAACAAATATAACAGCGTCTTCACAGAGCTGTAGAAAAACATTTTATAATTTTAAATTCTCCATGTAGCCAAACTATCGTTCAAATGTAAGAACAAAGATATTTTTATATGTAACTGCTCAGAAATTTAACACCTACAGGCATTTTCTGAAAAAAAATTACTGATGCAACAAAAGAAAACAAAAAATAACCCAAGAAAAAGACAACATCAGAGAGCAAGAAGCAAAGAAAAGAGACAACTTACATTCGCCACCTAAAAAATACCTATTGTAAAATTAAAAAATAAAACAACGGTAATCTGAATCTAATCTCTGATTATTTAAAAGTAGATAATGTAGAAAGGGAAGGTATCCTAAAGATGAAGGCTTGTGAACAAATTAGTATTGATTAATTAAGTTTAGATAGTGACATAAAATATTTTTACTTATATTCCTCAAAACTTGAACCACTAGAAAAGTAATAAGCAGCAAATTAATACTGATTAAGACTAAATATTGACATAAGATATTTTCCATTATAATCCTCAAAACTTTAATCACTAGAAAAAATAAGCAGCAGTAAAAAAAGATGGAATAAAAACAACACAAAGAACCTCAATTAATAAAAAAGAAAAATGGTAGTGTGGAAGGAATGGGGGAATGAAGCAGTAAAAAGCACAATAAATAAAACCCTAACCCCTTCCTCTCATCCAATCTATTTTGTTTAGTTAATAAAAACATCATGAATTACGTCAAATGTGAATGGGCTAAATTATGTATTAAATATGTTATGCATTAAAGGTTACTCTCTTTCAAATTCTGAGACTGGGTAAAAGGAAGGAAGGAAGCTATAATATGCAAGACAGACAAACAAAAGATGAAATAATGTGAAAATAAAAGCTAGGAAAATATTTTCCACATATTAGCTTACACAGAAAAGCAAATGTGCCATTACTAACATCAGAATACATATGTAAATATATATTTCAATATATATCATCTGATAACAATGAAATATAACTTCAAATTAATCACAAAAGAATAGCAAAAAAAATCATAAAATTGAAAAGAAATCTTTACTAAATAATTCTTTCATTTAACAGCAAATGAAAGTTGAAATTAGTAAGTACTAGAAATGAAAGTGATGTTCTTATCAAAATCTGTAAAATTTGGCCATAGAAGTATTTGGAAGTAAGTAAGTAGCTTTACATACATGCATAATAAGTTAAAAACTGAAAATAAATCAACTAAGTAGTCACTTCAAGACACCAAACAAAAGGGGTTATGGGTGAATTGTAAAAATAATATCAAAAGCTAGTTCTTTTTAAAGACCAGTAAAATAAACAAATCTCTAAAAAACTCTAAAGACCAAAAATAAAAACCAAGAAAAAAAATTATCTTTAATACAAAGTGATAGCTAAGGACATGGTTTCTAGGTGAACAGTTCAGGCTCAAAAGGATCATGGAAGTTACTGTGAAGACAAATGAGTTAATTGATAAATTGATCACTTAATAATTATATAGGTTAAATAAAGAGTTAAGTAAATATTAAGCAAATAAGTACATAAGAAAATAATCAGTAAGTAATTATGAACTAATAATGTACATGAAGGGTTTAATCAACACCTGGCACATAGCAATGCTATTATTATTTCATTTCACTCAAGCTGCTTTCTGAAGAAAAGATTAGTGGGTAAGAGAGGAAATAGGAGATTAGTTAGGATTTTATCTCTATAACCCACAGAAAAATGATGGTAGCTAGGACTGGAGAGATTGGAGTAAAAATGATATGTGGTTAATTTCTACCTTCAGTTGAAAGACAAAGCCAGAAGGATTCATTGAGAAACTCCAAAGTATGAAAGAGAAAAGGCCAGGATGAACATAGTTTTTCAGGCCTAAGCAGGTAAATAAAAATGGTGTCATGCTAAGTGGAATAAGCTAGTCACAGAAAGACCAAATTTCATGATTCCACTTTTATATGGTATATAAAATATACAAATTCATTCAAACAAACTGTGGAATGGTGGTCGCCAGGTACTAAGGGAGGGTGGAAATTTAGAGTTATTAATCAACAGGCATAAAGTTTCAATTAAGCAAGGTAAGTTCCAGAGATCTGCTGTTATGGTATTGTATCTATCGTCAACAATACTGCCTTGTACCCTCAAAATTTGTTAAGAGGGTAGATATCATATTAAATGTTCTTACTCCAATAAAATAGAATTAAAAATTATTTTCTTAGTATAAGAATGAGAACAGTGTTAGTGTTTTTTCTTTCATTCTCCTTTCTTTGCTCTCTTTCTTTCCTTTGCTTCCATAAACATTTACTGCGTACTTACTATGATCAAGCACTATGATAGCTTGAGGATATAAAACAATAATGGACAAGACAGCCATAGGCTCCGTCTTCATTAAATTTGTCATCTAGCAAGGGGAAAAGAGGTATTACAACAAAATGTTATTTAATAACAAACCATCACTGTCTCCTGAACAAAAATCTCGTATTATTCATGTAAGGGTCACACTCAACAGTTAAACCAAAACATGCTCAAGCAGAACATCAAAGCTGAGAGTGCAGCCAAGAGAAGGGCACTAGATTAGTGCAAATGTTTTTGCTATGTTGGAGGAAAACTGAGAGGCACCTGCCAGTTCTTCCATGTCCCCAAGTCTTCTGTTTACTAGGGGAAACCAAGGTACAGACCACTCAGGATGGGGCTGCCACTTAATGCAATTAGATTGTAATAACAAGCGAGTTTGACGAAGTATTTCCCCATTAATTGTGGTAGTTTTCCTTGGAGATATGACCCAAGGTTGTGCCCCATGTTGTATGTAGACAGAATTTTACAAAAGCATTGCCAACACTTGTACTCAAATCTCTAAAAGTTACTACATTGTTCCAAAAACAAAACTCTTAGTGTGTATTAAACTCAAAAAGCTGTTAAATTGATTATAGACATCTTTATATGCACATTATTGGGTTGATCTCAACAGAAAGCAAGATTACATCCATTTCACCATTTAATTTACGGTATTGAAGTCAAATAAAGTCACTTATTCATGTCTCTGGCAATCAAAAACAATGAGTCAATTATTACACTTTATAATATGATTAATGATCAATGTGTATTTTGATTAAAATGAAAAGGATTTCTTTTCCCCAAGAATTAGCAAAGATGAGAGGATATGAGGTTGGATAATTTTTTAGATCAATGCAATAAATGCAGTTATCTAAATAAATTACAGCATCTTACTAGAAGACAGGTAATCCATATTCTCTGAAGCAGAAGTAATTGTTCTACATTTTTTTTATTTTACATTATAATGGAATGAATTCCATATTGATGGGAATGTGAAAGATTCGTGGAACATTATTATATTTGTAGCATAATTAATTTGCAAATGATGCTAGAGGTAAGAACATTAGCTTGTAAATGGACACTACATGCCAATAATTTATTTAACTTAGTAACAGGTTTCATTTATAATCCAATTATTCAACATTCATGTAAATCATTACCATTTGCCATAGAAATCATATCTATAATTAAGCAACAAATACATTTAGGACATATAATTATAATTTTTCAGTTGCTAGCATGTGCTCTGCCTCTAGATCATTATCTTTCAGCTCTCTTTTTTGACTATTATAACCAAGATTTGGAAATTAGCTGAATGTAACTTATTTCAGATTCATAATAATATATGATTAACTCTGGTTATTTATCTTCTAGGAAGGCAATGGTGGCAATGATTGGCAGGCATTAGCATGCAAACTGACTATGTATATTTCATTGAAATGTTTCCAGCCAGCATTCTTTAGCAATACTGTGCACAAATGCTAGTGGAGCCCTAATTATCTATGATACATTTAGAGTAGAGAAGGCATTCACCTAATCTTAAAGAAAACCAAGTAAGGAAGTCTTCTGCTTATACAAAAGATATAACAGGTTTACCCTGAACAAAACACAACCAATTATGCTGTATTATGACTTGTAATAATCTACAGAATTCTCATGACAAGTAAAATTTAATAATGCTAAAAATGATTAAAATCTCCAATGTCATGAATAGTCTTTATAACTTAGTACTATTCTAAAATGACTATTTTATAGTATCCTATTGCATTGTAAGTAATTTAAAGCACAAATAAGACAATATTTAATTCCATCTTATAGACTTTTACCAGACCTCATTTTTATTATAGAGATAAATCTAGATCTACTCATTAGCTAAAATGTCACCAATACATAAAAATACAAATAAATTGATAAGTTTTCTTTTAACACTCTCTGCGAAGAATAAAATGATTTTACATAAAAAAAACCCTCAAAAATATGACTCTTGGTCCTTTCTCAGTATTTGATTGATTTTATATTTAAGTTTGAATTCTGCTACAAGCTAAAAACTTGCCTCATCAGTGTGTTCCAGCTGTAACAGTCCCTGTAATAACAGTGTGTTTCAGGAGAAATATTTTCTTTCTCTAATGTTACATATGCGTTATATGAAAAGCAATTTCCTATGTCCACTAAGCTAGACTGTGGTATCCAGCTATTTAATCAAACACTAATAAAGGTCTTACTACAATGGTATTTTGTAAATGTGCTTAACATCTATAATCAGATGACCACAAGGAAAGAAGATAACTCTCTATAATGTGGTGGCCTCATTCCATCACTGGCCAGGCTCTTAAGAGCAAAAACTGTGATTTCTCAAAGAAGAAAAAAATTCTGCCTCAACATAGCAACATCAACTCCTACCTGAGTTTCCAGCCTGCAGATCTCTGACTTGCCAGCCCCAATAGACACCTGAGCCAATTCCTTAAAATAAATCTCTTTTATATAGAGATATACAATAGGTTCTAATATCTACAATAGGTTCTCTGTCCCTGTGACTCCCTAGTTCGCCCAGGAGGAGGGGTCCTGTTCAGCAGAGTGGATCACAAATTGAGGAGGTGCTTTGTGTGCCTATCCCTTGTAAGTATCAACTAGCATCACACTTAGAGAAATAATTACAAAGGATGCCAATTAAACACTATCTCAGAAGGCCAAGAGAGCAAAGGATGAACTAACTAGGCAGGAAAAAATTCTGGGAAGCATGTTTGGCTTATGTCCCAAACCCTCCAAGTCATCCAGTGTTACTGAACTTTAGGATTTCAAGTTTACTCATTCATTCAACAAACACTTGGGTTATTTATACTATGTGCAGATCCGCTGCAGGTTGCTAGAGATACTGCTATGAATAAGATCTCTGTCCTGTGGTTGGGGAAAGACAATTCATAAAGGTGTAATTAAATAGTAGTTAGAGCTACTGAAAAACAGTAAGTCATAATGGATAGTTTCAAAGGATCAGGTGTGGGAAGGCAACAGGGGACAGGGTGGCTGGGGAATGTCGCTCTCGTCAAGGTTGACAGGTATGAGCATCTAGGAGTCTAGAGCTCCAGGCATAGAGAACAGCGAATGCCAAGGCCCCGAGATGGAAATGTGTCTTCAATTTTGAGGGGAAAGAAGGAGGCCAAAGTAGTCGCAGCTCAGTGCACAAGGGTCAGATGCAAGAACTTAGGTTTCAGAGAAAAGCAGGAGACAGGTCAACAGACCCTTCAGGCTGTGGAAGGAAATTTGGAAAGAAAATTCTAAGTGCAACGGAAGTCATCGTAGGATTTGACACAGAGGAGAACCGTGATCAAAGTAACACTTTTAAAAAGGTCATTTTGACTCTTCTGTCACTTATGGAATGAGTACCAGAAGTCACAGAAGAAAGCTCAGTTAAAAGACTATTTCCACATTCAAGGCATAAATTTGGTCAGTAGCAGTGTGGATGGAGAGAAGCAAATAGATTACAGTATTGATTTTGGAATTGAAGTCAACAGGACCCACTAATGGATTATGGAAAATCAGAAGGTTAGCCAATATGGTGTCTACACTTGCTTGACTTACAATAAATTTGTAGTACAACTGAGTACATGGTAAATAGAACACTTGGGTTCTACTATCAGTTTGCCCTCTGTGTGGCTTTGGGCAATTATTCTAACTCTGATCTTTAGTTTTCTCACCCATAAAACAAGAGTTTACTAAGATGCATTCTTTTTTTGAAATCTTTTTTTCTTTTTCTTTTTTTTTTTTTTTTTTTTTTTGAGACAGAGTCTTACTCTGTTACCCAGGCTAAAGTGCCGTGGCGTCAGACTAGCTCACAGCAACCTCAAATTCCTGGGCTCAAGCAATCCTCCTGCCTCAGCCTCCTAAGTAGCTGGTACTCCAGACATGTGCCACCATGCCCAGCTAATTTTTTTTATATATATATATATACATACACATATACATATATATACATATATACACACACACACATACACATATATACATGTTTTAGTTGGCCAATTAATTTCTTTCTATTTTTAGTAGAGAAAGGGTCTCACTCTTGCTCAGGCTGGTTTCAAACTCCTGACCTTGAGCGATCCTCTTGCCTCAGCCTCCCAGAGTGCTAGGATTACAGGTGTGAGCCACTGCGCCCAGCCCTAAGATGTATTCTTACGTCTTACCCAGACCTGGCATCTTAGGATTCTATAGAAAGTTTATAAATGCAACACTGAACAAAGACTTTTTAAATATCTCAGTATCTGGAGAAAACTAGGTTTTCCCCATTATGGTCCTTGCTTTATTTTTATTTCTCTCACTAGCAGATTAGACTAAATTCAACAGAAGGAGAAAAAGTCAGTGTAACATCCATCTTTCTGATTCATCATTCAGGACACTGGTGAACACTCCCAAATTAGCATCTAGGTGGTCTGGGTGCAAGACCAGAATGCTAAGCCAAGGGAATCCCTCTGTGCTATGGTGCCCACAAAAAGCAACAAAAGCAGTTACAGGAGACTTCCACAATCCATGCTAAACACTGGAGGGTGGAGGAGGGCAATAGTTTATTTCCTTGTATTTAAAAATCTGAATACGAAAAGTAGAACATCTTTGCCATTCTACCAAGTCCAACATTGACTCAGGCATCACAGATCCATACTGTTCCTTGCATTTGGAGTGATTCCCAAAAACAGCCTGTTTTATTCAATCACTCAAATTTTATTTTCCAAGACACATATGCTCTTCTTGTTCCCGGGTTTCCAGGTTGCTGATTTCTCTCAGGATCCAAAAGTGTACAAGACAAGCACTGAAAAATGCACACATTTGTAGAGTTATACCCAGTAGGATGTGGTTTGACTAAAAGCAAAGAACACCATACACATTTGGAAAATATCAATTGAGACAAACCCTACATGCTATCAATTTGGAGGAAGAACTTCTGTTAGAATTCAAGCTTTCAATGAGGTAAAAATAATTGAAACTCATTAATACCAGTGATCAATTTTGGTACAGGATCTTTCCTGGAAGTAGAGCTACAGAGAATGGACCATGGGAGAGGCCCATTATGGCAGAAAAGTCCATTCAGTGATCATGTCTTTCCAGCATCTGTGAAGTCCCCCAAGAAAATAAAATCTAGTGTAGAAGTGTGGAAGGGAACGAACTACCTTTTAATGACAGTATTCCCAAACATGCTAATAACTGCAGAAAAAGTAAGTTTGATAACTTTCTTCGACAGTTTCAAAATTGATATCAAAATATCAACATCAAAAATATTAAAAATTACAAAGATAATATTTCTTTGACAAATCAAAGAAATAATTTTAGGAACTATTTGATCAAGTCTTACAATGTCATTGGTGATGAAGATTTGTATCTCTATATAAGGACAACTAAGGTAGTTTAGAGACTTTGTGAAGTAGAATCAAAGGCTCCAAGCTGGAGATGAGCAAATGATTCTGAAAACCTAACATTTCTGTGTTCTAGCCATAAAAATCATATAATATTTTAATAGCTTATAAAAATGCTCTGCTTTTTAAAAAGGGTTCTATGTTACAATGATGAATGAGAAAAATATCTGATATTGTAAAGAAACAGAAAGTGATTCAATTTTTATTATGCTCTAAAAGATATGAACAGACAATTCACAATAAAAGAAAGGCAAATAGCCAATAAACAAGAAAAGTGCCAACTTCACTAGTAATAGCAACTTAAAAATCAAATAAATTGGAACAAAATGCTGTTTCATCTATAAAATTGGCTAAAGGTATTTTTTATAAATAATTTTTCCAAGTGTTGGCCAAAACAGCAGGTTATAAAACAATATGCAGAATCTGATTCCAATTTTTTAAATAAACAATTGAATAAGGATTTAGGTAGAAAAGTGACTGGAAAAGTTCAGATCACAAAGTAAACCCTGATTTTATCTAGGTAGTGGTCACATATTTAAATTCTGTATTTTTCTTTGTGGGTTTTCTCATTTTTTCTCAACTTTACAGTGTAAGAAGTTTTGCAGGGCAAAAAAAAATTGTTATTAAAGACCAAGTCAACTAAAAAGCCAGCTGTACTATTGGAAGGCACTTCAATTTATCAATAGTCTTTAGAAATGTTTGCTAAGCAACACAAATTAAACCACTTTTAATTCCCAGGAGACATACGAATTCCAAGAGGATAATTATTATTAGAATCTTTATCTCATTAGGTGAAGATCATCCTAATAGAAATCCCCTCAACTGAGATAAATGTGGCAAAAAGATTTGGTCACTATAAAGACATGCTTTAAAAACATTCAAGCATTTAAAACTTATGGCTGCAGTTGGCTATGATTTCAAAGATATCCAAGATGTAGAAATGGAAAGACTGCCTGTTACCACCTGGCCAAAGTAAAAATAATTATTTGCTTGTTGTGTCTTGTATCCGATGTTATCTCCCATCCTTCCCCCACCTCCCCACACCTGCTCTATTCTTTAATCTTCTTAGAATATTTCCTTATGAAAATAAAGGGTATACAGACTCCTCATTCCTCTTTTTTGATATGGTCATTTAGTATGATTATCTAGATTTGGCTGAAGATGATCTTAAGAAATAAAAATACTGCAGACAAAGGAGAAACCTAGAAGACACACTTAAATTACTAAAAGATCACGTTAAATGTTTTAAAAAACATTATGAGTAAATAGATGATGATGTTTCCAAGTGAATTGTGTCAATTAGAAGAGGTTCAGCATTACTTCAAACTGCTATTGAAACAATAGCTCCAGTTGGTATACATAATGCAAACTGTTTTTAAAGTATTACCAGATTGAGACTGACCTCTTCTTTGATAGGTTATAATATACTGAATATTAATATATATAAAGGTGCTCCTCAATAAAAAAATGGATGAAAATTGTGATGGTATTAAGAGAAATATGGTATCTCTTTTTCTAAAGGAAAACAAATTATATAGATGTATGCGTGTGTGTGTATAGATATATACACATCTCTGCACACACACACAAAACAGACACATAATTTAAAAAATAGAAATGGCTAATAAATTATATCTCTCTGGAAATCATAAAAATGCAAAATAAGACAGTAAGACAATGTTACTAGGTCAAGTACAAAGCTGGAATATAAAATTATGTATAAAATTATATATAATTATATGTTAATTATTGTTTGTGCCTGTGTGTGAAGAACCAAAAGAAACATAACAGGTAAAGTGGTTGAGATTATGGATACTGTAGAGATTTTTAACTTATAAAATTTGTAAATTTCATAGTACAATCTATGATGATTATTTTTATTATGAGAATTTTAATTTCCTGAAAAAGAACAACACATATAGCTTACATAAAATGTCAATATAGCCTATTCTAATTCTGAAACTAGCTGGAAAAATATTTTCTCAGGATATTTCCCAAGTATCACATGAAATTGATCATTAATATAGAGGCCATCTAATTTTGTTTTCAGCATGCCTTTCTTCAACTTATGTAGCAATCACATTTTTGGAACAAACTCCTATCCAAAGTTCAGACATATGCTGGGCATGGTGGCTCACGCCTGTAATTCTAGCACTCTGGGAGGCCAAGGCAGGCGGATCACTCAAGGTCAGGAGTTCGAAACCAGCCTGAGCAAGAGCGAGACCCCATCTCTACTAAAGATAGAAAGAAATTAATTGGGCAATGAAATATATACATAGAAAAAATTACCCGGGCATGGTGGCACAGGCCTGTAGTCTCAGGTACTCCGGAGGCTGAGACAGGATTGCTTGAGCCCAGGAGTTTAAGGTTGCTATGAGCTAAGCTGATGCCATGGCACTCTACCCCAGGCAACACAGTGAGATTATGTCTCAAAAAAAAAAAAAAAAAAAAAGGTTCAGACATAAATAAAAACTTGTTTGTCTTGGGCTTTTCTCTGCAGACTCCAAGTATTTATTCAAATCACTGAGATCTTTATATTTAAAGCACAAACACACACGCAAATAAACCCCACCAGGATCAAGTGTTGTAATATACAGCATGTGGCAAACCAAATATATTTCAAGGAAATAAATTAGGCAACTTCAGAAGTTGCTTCATTTATTTTATGTCATAATGATGAAACTTCCAAATAAAATCATGTTCAGATTTAATACTATAATTTTTTATTTACCTGAAAAACTCACAATTGTGACATATTTGTTCAGTTAACACGCTTTTCTACATTCTGATGTGGCAATTTATGTGGTAAGTAAAGGAATATTAAAGCAAGCAGAAAAGTAGAGTAGTTTACTTCCCTAACCATCAGCTCTGTCATTTATGAAATTATACTATAACACAGAAATGAAAGATTGCCATAACATGTAAATATAATACTTAAATTGCACATATTCTATATTAAAAAAGCAAAACAGTATTAACTAAAAGCAAACAGCCAATGGCATTGATTCCCAAGAAAGTGGAGGGAAGAAATTAAGGAATCCTTTGGCCTCTGAGTAGCAGTCAGGTTTCTCTATTTAATGCATTTTTATCCAAATAAGTCAAAGGCAAAGAACATAATCATGAAATCCAGTCTGAGGACAAAGCAAGATAACAACACATTACATTATCACTAAGTCATGCAGGTGGAATCCACAAATAGATTTTTTTCTGCCATCATTTTCTTTCATTTTTAAATGGTACATAATAATTGTACCTACATATGGGGTATAGAGTGATATTTTAATACATGAACACAATGTATAGTGATCCAATTGGGGTAAATCAGCGTATTCATCACCTCAAACACTCATTTCTCTGTGTTAGGCACATTCAAAACCCTATCCTTGAGTGCTTTGAAAGTATAAATCATCACCAACTACATTCACTCCACAAATTGCAGAACACTAGAATTTATTCCTCGTATCCAGCTATATCTCCTTATACCCCATCAACCAATCTGTCCCTGTACTCCCTTCTCCCCTACATCTCCCAGCCTCTAACAACCACAGTTATACCCTCTACTTCTATGAGCTCGACATCTTTTTTTAGCTCCCACATAACAGTGAGAACATAGAGAATTTATCTTTTTGTGCCTGACTTGTTTCGCTTAGCCTAATGTTCTTCATGCTCATCTATGTGGCCACAAATGACAGGAATTCATTCTTTTTATGGCTGAATATTAGTCCATTGCGTATACGTACCACATTTTCTTTATCTCTTCATCCTTTGATGGACATTTGGGCTAATACCGTACCTTGGCTATTGTGAATACTGATGCAACAAACACGGGGTACAAAAGTCTCCTTCATGTACTGATTTTCTTTCCTTTGGACGAATATTAAGTAGTGGGATTGCTGGATCATATGGTAGATCTATTTATGGTCTTTTGAGAAACCACAATACTGTTTTCCATAATGGCTGTACTATTTTGCATTCCCAACAACAGTGTGTAAGAGCTCCCTTTTCTCTGCATTCTTACCAGCAAACAAAGAGACTTTAAAACAAACTTTGAGGCTGGGTAGTAAGTAGGAAAACCACATCTTGCTGGTTGTCTATTGACACTCACATTCTCAAAACTTATGGGGACTAAACAAGTGCCTATACTTCTCTAAGGAATCAGAGAGAAAAATCATAGGAGCAACTCTAAACTTGGTCCATAACCAAAGGCTAAACGAGCACCTCTAAGAAAGAAGCATATGCTTCAATACCCTTGGCTCTCGAGTTCTGGTTTCCCATGAGATTTCAAGAAAAATGGTTGAGTCTCACAATTCCATGAGACAATGACATTTTCAAGGCAATTATGACAGAATTTAGAGCTGACCACGTTTCAAAGTCTACCTGTCGATAAAAAAGCTTACCAGAGAAACTGGTATAGACAGCAGTAAATCACTATGTTAGAACTCCAAGCTGATTCAATTTCAACCAGACATTTTGTATTCTGCTCAGACTCAGTCTGTGTCATGACTTCCCCAAGAATAACATTTTCATTAACAACAGACTGGAGGAGGGTTTGTGCATACTAACCATATATAATCATCAGTCTTGAAAATACTAGGAATATTGTCCATTCTGTGCCCCTCATAGGTACTGAGTCATTGTTTGAAAAGAAAGGATTCTCCTTTAGAATCATACTCATGTAGGTTGGAAAGAAACCAACATTTTCAAGGAAGTTAGGACTAATTTGTCTTGCCAAATCCTTTGACCAAGGAACTACGAAAAGATAGTTAAGAATATACTCCCCCTTCCTTGGTCATGTGTTGCTGTTCTCAAAAGAAAAACATTTTTTCTTCTCTTTTTTTTTTTTTTTTGGCAGGGGTAGGGCAGATGGTGAAGAGGTAGTGGTTGGCTTGCCTGAATACAGAATAGTCTGAGTAAAACAAACAAAGGACAATTGAGCTATCACATGCACATAATATAAAAGACTGAGCTGCAGGTTTCTGATCCTTTCTTATTTTCTAGTCAATCTGTAGTTTGGTCCTCAAGTAGATGACAATGTCCTAACATGCTAAATCCATACTCCTTAAGACTAGGTGCATGCTCTGTCCAGAGTACTTACAGCAAAAAATTTTTTTCTTAAATTCAATTGTTTTTCTCCAAAGATTTGTACTTATTGGTTTATAAGAAACATTTTCTTTTCCTTGTAACATTTCACAGAAAATCACTTCACAACAATAAACCTGCTTCTTAGGTGAATAAACTTTTTGTTAAGTGTCCACTATAGGCCAGAGGCTGTTCTAGATACTGTAAACAAAGACAAATAAAGCAAAACCTTTGGGCCAGAAACAGGTTCTTCAAACCACACACAAAAAAAACCCAGACTTCCCAAATTATCTTAAGCACAAAATCTGCTTCTTTATCTTAAATCTCACAAAAAGCAAAAGTAACAATTATTACACAATAATGAATCTGAGCACTTGAACCATTGGAAGAGTACCCAACATGCAAGCCATATCTACTTCAAACAATAACACAAAAAATAGGCTACTGATAGAGCCAAGACAAGTGCCAAAAAACAAGTCTCAGAAACACAGAGGTTAGAGAGTTTGTCTAGTCAAAAATAGTCAAAGACAAGCGTTTAAAATGTCTGAAGGTTTAAAACCATCCGAAGGTTAGTTTTGCTAGAGTAGCGGGCAATACAGAGTGAAGCAGTTCAGTACCTTGGATAGCTCCAGGGAGGCTCTGCTTTCTCAAGTCCCTAATCTATTCAATGGCTTGTGTCTTCCAATCGGAATCATCTTGTTAAAGGGTTCTGCCACTTTTATGTTTGATTCGCTTCCCATAAAAACATGAAACTCTTCAAGCTCACCCCTACAATGCCATACACAAAACAAAACAAATACACAGAAGTCCAGACTGTTTGTCAAAATGAAGCATCTTCTGTCCTGAATGGCTAATACACCTGTCACTTTAGAAAACTGATACAGGAAGTCTTAACTCTTGATATGTGAAAGCTCATCCTAAGAGCGCTCTCTCTTCTCCCAACCTAGAGCAAGGGATTTACTATAGGATCTGATAAAGCAGCTCTCTGAAAGTCGGAATAAAACATTTTACCAAACCATAATTCTGTGTTATAGATTCAAATCAATGAATCTCTTTTAAAGACGCCTCTATTTAATGATACCTCTCCATAAGCATTCACCTAAATGACAAAACCTACACATTAGCTATGAAGATAAATAATGATTATAAAGTAATGAGATTCTAAAGTTAAAATACATTACCTGATATGTCTCAAAACTACACAGAGCTAAAGTCAAACAGTGATGAATAGGAGACACTCATTTTTACTATTCTTTGCTTGTCTACTGAGTTCCTAAATGTTTTTGTGTTTCTATATTGTTACAGGTATCGTAGGGTTGTATATTTATTGGCATAGTTTCACCCATACTAGATTGCAAATTCCCTAAGAGGAGGTGCCATGTTTTAATTATCTTTGTATTGTTCGTAACAGCTAATGGTATCCTGTTAGTACCCAATAACTGTTTACTGAATTAAACTAACTCATATCTGGTTTAGAAGACTTCTGTTCTCAGAGCAGTATGAATGGGGTCTATTCTAGTACATAATTTTATTACTGTAGAGAGAGAGGAGGAACTGTTATTTTTCACAACAAATGTAACAAAGAGATTTGGGGCAACTAGAAATATTTGCCCCATAAAACACTGAGAGAGAGTATAGTAATACGAAACATGCCTTTCTGCTGAAAAAATCAGTGCAGATTCAATTTATGTTTTCTTCTTTATATTTGTACTTTAACATCAGCAAAGATTATATTATACTATGAGAAACAAGGAGGGAAGTATAGAAGCAGTTGATCTCTTGGAGAAAACAAAGTAAAAAAGAAAAAAAGAAAGAAAGAGATTCCTTAGAAAGAAAGGAAGAGAGGGAAAGAGGGATAAAGGAAAGACAAACTGAGAAAGAATATGCTGTTCGAAGGTGGTACTAGAGAGTAATGAAAGTTATATCTTGGCAGATGGTGAGAAAGTTAGAGAAAGCAGCATCACCCCAAAATCCCACAAGTAAAAAATAAACTCATTCTTGTCGTCTGCACATGGATTCTATTACACAGAATAAATCAATGAAGGATATAACTTTGTTTTTGTTTGTTTAAAATTCTTTGTTGAGTAATTTCTGTTGAAGATTACTTCCAAAGAGATGTTTTGGAAGAGTTCACTTAGATTGCCTGCAATATATTCTCAACTTAAATTATCCTAATAATCGCTAAAGTTTCCCAAAGGAAACTAATCACACAGTGTGCTTTGTTTTACCAAAATCAGATACACTTTCAATTTTTATTCTTTTTCTTATATAAATTTTTATCTTGCACACAATTATCCAGTGCTTTAAAATAGTTACTAAGAGGTTGGGAAACTCACTTTAGAAAATTAAATGTCACTGTGTGAGGCCCTTTTTCAATTCAACAGATTTTTCCATTTCACTGAGAATAATTCCACAGGGTGTTTCTATTTCAGCATTTCAACGTCACCCTACAAGGCCTCCAATATTGTTTAAACACTGAAACTGTGCAGCACAGATCCAAATTTCCATACAAGTGACTCTGCTAGTGAATCCACTTCATTTTTCCCTCCATCTGCAAAACATAGTTTTGTTTTTCTTTCCTGCCTCAAGAACACCTAATCCATGCATTTTAACAGACAGACTTGAGCACATTTTTTGCCAAGAGTCATTATAATATAGCTGGAATACTCTCTCCTGAGGGCTGGTTGGTGCCATTGCTTGTTAACATATGCTTTCTTAATTCAGATGTGATTAGTTATAAGCTATTTACTGAATATTTAAATTTAACATAGTTAGGTTCTCAAACTACCTACGAACAGAAGCCTGTGAATTAGAAGAAAGTGAGACTCAGAAATATGAGTAGGGCTTTCTAAATCCTCCTTGCTTAAGATTAAACATCATTCTTGATTTGTCATATCTGCTTTCTGTGGAGTCAGAAACCAATGCGATCATGGCGTCCTAGTCTAGGTTAGACTGGGCTGGATGTTTTAACAGCCTCACCATGAACATTTCAGCATGTTCCAGACTTCCCAAGGGCTGAGAATAATGCAAAGATTGAGATAGAGGTGGGACAGTAGAATCTGCAAAAGCCAAGACCTACATCCAGAGACCACAGAGAGACTTCAAAGCCCATTAGAGGCTTAAACAACAAAAAAAAAAATCTATCATAGAAATGGCTTGCTAAACCCCAAAATGAACACCAGTATTAAATTTTTACTAACCTATGAATCAAACTATTTTCAAAAATCTAAGTAATCAGTTTAAAAATAAACCAAACTTTTATCATGCTAAAACCAAACAGGAGTAGTGTGATGTGACATGAAAGGCACTAAACAGAAATTTGGAAAGTTCTGGATTGTTTTTGCCTCATTCTGTTCCCTTGGCTATGTCCCATCAAACAAATCATTCAACCCTCCTGGGCACTGGGCTCCTATTTTGACATCTGTAAAACGAAGAACTTGGACTACAAAGTAACTAATGTTACTTTCAGGAATAAATACAAATTTAATGTAGTTTGAACACAAAGGTCTCTCATATTTGAACAGTTAGAAAAAGATAAAACATTTAGTGTATTTAATACCTGTGTTCTAGGTTTCCAAATTTATACTCTAGTTCCCTGTAAGAATGATGTACTTTTCTTTCAAAATAATAACATTTGACAAGGAAGAACACAAAGACCCAAATAAATTATGTAAAAGATCATATGACCAGTTCCATTTTCTTCCAAAATCCTGCAAAGCTGTAAGAAGTGCAGGCTAAGGGCAAAGCTGCTGCTGCTGGCTTGAGGTGTTTGCCAAGAAACTCCATCACAGCTCCTCTGAGCAGACCAAGGAGCTAGAACATGCCAGCAGAGGGAGAAAGCTTCCTTCATCATCATCTATCAGAAAACCCAATTCAGAATGTGAAAAAGGCTGCCAGAGTTAGACTTAAGTTGTTAGAACCACAAAGAACAAGAGCCCTGCCTTCCTTCTTCCACTGCATTCCGTGATTCTATAATGAAGAGCAAGACCAGAGTCAGCTTGTCCTCAGAGGTGGGGTGCTGCCCTGGCAGCCATCAGATCCTCACGCATCAGCCTAAGACATTTAGCAAAGTAAGAAATGAAAAATGGCTCAAGAAAACCCCATGAAGGTCCATACGCTAAGAATGATGTATTTCCTAATGATTGCATCTAAGTTTGGTCTACTGAGACATATTACTTCCCTTAGAGTAGAATACCCCAGGCAGCATTAGGTAATACTGGGAGTGTTGGCAGTTGCAAAGAAGGCAGAATAAATACTGAAAATTTATCCTTAAGGAACATGTATAAAAAACATCCTTGAGAGGTGGCGGCAAACGTACATGGTGTTTCTCTGTGCTGTTCACGTTGCAGATAGTAATAATCAGTAACAGTAGTCCCTGGGTCTCATAATCTTATGATCCTTCTCACCTGGAATCCCCTACCAATTGATCTGAGTGGGCATGAGAAAGAAAACCTATTTGCTATCTTTCCTACAAGAGAAGAAGGGTGTCAGAATCAGGACGGTCTTCTCATCCTCTGGGCTCTACTGCTAACCACTAGTGGGCAAGATACTTCCCATCTCTGGACCTCATCTTCCTTATCAATAAAATTTGCAGGTGATGGTGGACCATCTCTAAGTTCCCTTTGTGTATCCCAGCTCTAAATATTTATAATCTCAAGCAATGGGGAGCATTTATGAATAACTAAGAAAAGCATGACTACCATATAACTCTAAGAAATGAAGTTAGTCATTGAAGTCACAAAGCATCATCATTTTGCTTTCCCCTAGATAGGGCTGCAGATGCTAATTAAAAGATTCTCTAATGGAGGTTATTTACACCAATAAGTATTCCAGTCTAACTCCCTCACAGATGAGGAATTAGATGCTGGTGGGGGGTAACTGATTTGCATAAAATTATGTAGGTAAATCTGCATATCCAGATGATTCTCAACACCAAGATTATTATTACAATTGAGGGTTTAGAGAGTGATTACCAAACTGTAAACCCAAACCTACTGACAGGCTAGTAGCTTTCTTTCATAACTATTAGTCTCCACACTTTCTTATCAGAATTCCTGAACATCTGAATACTTTTAAGGGTCCCACATCCTTTTTTAAGAGAATTTCTTCTCCTCTCTTGTTCATTGAGCACATGTATTTTACTCACTCTTTCTTATTTGCATTTATAAGTTTCCTATAGTGCCCAAAATGCATATTGGTGGGCAATGTACTTCCTTTAGCACACCGTAACTATGCTAAGTAAGACCTCATTTAACACAAGCTCTGCAGAAACCAAAAGACAGCCATTTCTTGCTACCTTTTCATTTATATTATTTTACCTGCATATGGTTATTGTCTATGGATCCTTGAGCATTAACTCCCTAAAAATTATAATATGCCATAAAATTATATGAACATGTCTCTGTAGATCTTTGCTATCTAATTTTAACTCCAATTTTCAAATGCCTTATGTTGATTTGGTAATAAAGAAACCAGAGACATTTCAGGCTGCGTATAAAATATAATGAACATAAACTCACTAAGTGACCATATTCTTATGGGATGACAGTATAGAACAGGTCCTCAAACTTTTTAAACAGGGGGCCATTTCACCGTCCCTCAGACCGTTGGAGGGCCATTGGAGAGTGCAGCGCGCATTCCACACATGCGCACTGTGGGCCAGGGACCAGTCGACTGCTAAGCAGGACAGGCAGCGGCGGCAAAAACACCCAGCAGGCCGGATAAATGTCCTTGGCGGGCCACATGTGGCCCATGGGCCATAGTTTGAGGACCCCTGGTCTAGCACCATCATAGCCATGAAAACAAAAGCAGGTAAGGTCCACGACACTTAGCATAGACAAGCATAGGTGGAGGGTTAGATAAGCAGACAGGAGTCTTGAATTCCATCCTCACCTGTCACAATGAAGCAACCCATTTGCACAACTTTCCTTCCTTCCTTGGCCCTTAACTGCACAGGGAAGGGGTTCAACTTGCTGTCTAAGATCACACTCCTGTTTATCATTTTCCATGGCAGCCTCTAGTACCCCATCTCTTGGGCAGTTGCATGATTTGCAAAGTGACAGCACAGACCAGCCACTGCCAACCTGAGAGAGCCACCACCTAAGACTAATAACCAAGAACACCTCATGGCAGTAGTTAGTAATTGCCTACTTCATTCAATGAGAGGTAAGACAATACAACTTCTGGTCTCCACCTTCAGTCTCTACTTTACACGATGAAGAACGTCCCGACTACTTTTTCTTCCAACATAAGGGACCAGGATCAGCTGCCTCTAAAACACTTCATGAAGCATCTTGGGAAAGCTCAACAACCCCATCAAGCACATTTCTGAACAAAGATGGAACCACAGAGATTTTCCAGTTTTCTAACCTGACGACCCTTTCATGTTAAAAGACCTAAGATCCAGAGAGGTGGAAATGCCAGGATTAGAACCAAACTTTCTTGACTCCCAGATCAGTCAGTGTACTGATGGAAAAAAAAAAAAAAAAACGAAAGCCATAGGAAGATTAACACTATTTAATATCAGTGGGTTATCATGAGTGTTGTTCTATAAAACATCATAAAATGTAATGTTTTCTTAACATACACACAAAATTTTAGAAATCTCCACATATTGTTACTGTGAGACAGTGTAGTACAACAGAAAGATTTTTTTGTCCTAGACTTTAAATTATGTCTCCTTGACTTACTGTTGGCCAAGTCAACTGCTTTGTATAATACTTTGTTTTCTTGTATGTAAAACGGCATTAAAATACCTTCATTAAATCATTTTTGAAAGTGAAAGAGAGAACTAATGTAGTGTTGCTAGCACTGTCTCTTCAGATATTCCTTAGTGGATTCAAAAAGTAAATACTATTATTTAATGGTCAAAACAAATCATTATAAATTAAATTCTCTCTACACTGTGGCCTGAAACCAAGATGAATCCTTAGGAATACATCCTAAGATGTGTATTAGTGGTCTTGAGGAATCTTAAAGATGATATTTTCCTACAATGATCCTGAAGGATTCTTTTCTTTGTTTCTGTGACTCTTGGTACCATCCTTCATGGAATTATCAACTGGCAATTTGAGAGGATAACAAATAGGTTCATTTAAACCTATTTTAAACCTAAACATCCATATCTTAATGTAGCCATTAAGAATCATAATAAAATAATGCCATGGGAAATTCTTCAAAATGTGTTAATTGAATAAAACTCACTTAAAAGAGCATTTATAATAGAATACAAATTGTGTGTGTGTGTGTATAAATGGATGGAGGGGGGTCTAAATGGGTGTAGTTCAACATGTTAACAGCTCTCCGTAGTAGGATGATGTGGGTTTTTATTTTTCTTTCTTTTAACCAATTTGTATAATGTAAAAATATGCTCTAAGATCCCTTAACTTGGTTACTAACTACCTTTATAGATGCAGGACAGATACAAGTAAAAGCACAAGCTTTGAAATCCGACTACCTGGATTCAAAACCTGACTCTCTAATTTGCTAGCTACGTAACTTTGCCTAAAGTATCTAAAATCTCCACACCTTACTTTACTAGTTTGTACAATAGGATTAATGTGTTTCTACATAGTCGAGCAATTATTAGGATTAAATGACTTAATACGTAGGAAGTGATTAAAATGATGCCTGACAAAGAGTCAGGACTCAATAAATGCTAACTATTGCTATTGGTGATGATATTACTAATTTTATTATTATTATTTCCTTGTTTATATCTCTAAACTGAAAATGAAACTTAATCCCTTTCAGCAACTAAGGAACAGCCTTACTCATCTCACCTCCCTACTCCTACCTGAACCCCAAAACTCCAAATATCAAGGACATTCCTTGGCATAGAGTAGGTTTTGAGTTAATTTTTTCTGCATGAACGAAATCTTGTGATTCTTTACATTATACAGAAATGTAACAAACTAAGAACATTTATTTCATAGTAATAGAGTCTGAGTAATTATTCTTCATATCTAAAACATAGCTCCATATCTAGTTCTAAAGGATGTTTTGAATGAGAGGTGAAGTAGCTTGACCAGGTCCCGTTTGTGGCCAAGCAAGAAACCACAATAGAGCTATCCGCAACCTCACTCTGTGTATCACAGGATACTCTTGCCCAGAATCAGATTCTGAAGGTCATTTCTTCAAATATGCAATTAATAACATGCAAACTCAATTTTATGTTATGCTTAAATTAGATTCAAATGTAATAAAAATATCCCAAGATTGTTTTAATTATACACCGAAAGTAATTTTCAACTTCATTCTTTGAATAAATTTAAATCAAATGTGGTAGTAAGAATTGGAAAACAAATTTGGAAAGTGTAATATAAAACACACCTCAAATATACTGCAACACTGTCATTACTGATCCCTTTCAAATCCCATTTTAAATTTGAGAAACTTTACCTTAATGAAGACTCAAGTCAAGGCAACTAATTCTGATGTATTGCCACCTTTAGTCCCTGTGACACTAAAATAATATGGCTGTCTGCTGAACTCTGCTTCCTTTTCCTTCACGGGCTCACCTTTCTTTTCTGCACTTTGACTTGGGTACAGGGTGAGAGTTCTTCAGGGTTCTATGGTCTGTTTCCTGTCCTATTTGTGGACAGCTCTTGCTCAGAAAACGCATCCATTCTCTCGTCAGTCCTTAAGCTGTCAATCTCTGGAGACCACCACCCACACCCAAACCTAGAGCCCTCTGGGTACTTCTGAGCTGCAAGACCTTGTATCTCCATTTGCCCACTGTCTGTTCACTTGAATTACCTACCACTGCTCTCAAGTTAAAGGGACTTAGCACCAAATTCACCACATGGTCTCCATCACCTTTTTAAAATAGATTTCAGAAAAAGTATACATGTGCTAATGAGTTTTCTTCTTTTATAAGGCCGTATAGTGTTCCGTTGTGTATATATACTACATTTACTTTATCTGCTTATCTGTTGATGGATATCATCAATAGTGATGAAATGTACATGAGAGGACATTAAGCTAAGTGAAAGAAGCCAGACACAGAAGGACAAATACTGCATGGTCTCACTTATATGTGGAATCTAAAAAGGCAAACTCACAGAAGCAGAGAGTGGAATGGCTGTTACCAGAGGCTGGGGTTGAGGAATAGGGAAAATGGAGATGTTGGTCAATGGGCATGAAGTTGCATTTCACCAGTAGGAATAAGTGTCTGTGATGTACTGCACAGCATAGTGACCACCGTTAATAATAATGTATTGCAGATTTCAAAGTTGCCAGAAGAGTACATTTTAAACATTCTCACTACAAAAAAATGGTAAGTAGGTGAGGCTATGGATATGTTAACTAACTTGATTTAATCTTCCTACAATGTATACACATATTAAAGGATCATTTTGTACCCTATACGTATATACATTATTTGTCAATGAAAGATTAAAAAACAAAAAAATTTAAAAATAAAACAGATTTCACTTTTGTAAAATTCAAAAAAATCCATGATAAGCCTTCTTGTGGACTTAACACGGTGCCATTTTGGGGACAGAATGAACAGAGTCCCTATTCCCTCCAAGAACTTAGCATTCAAAGTAAGTAAAAATGAGGAAAGAAAATCAAGGGAAGATACTCCACAACATTTATCTGACTTACACAATATGGAGGCTTCCTCGTGGTGACCACCCAATATCTTTGAACATCTCCCTACATTTTGGAATTTTCTCACACCCCCTGGAAGTCCAGTTTTCAAAGCCAGAAAATTCAAAGACTATGTTACTTCTGGGCACCAACCCAGGGAGAACCAGCTTTCTGGCAGGAGCAGTTGGTGAGGCATTTGGTTCCTCAGCTTCGGGAAGCCAATTCCTGGCATCACAGGTGCTGAGAAGCTGTATGATTAAAGAGAAATCCTAAGGTGGGGCTCTGTAGCCCCAGAACCCTGCTCTCTGGCATTCTCCCACAGGTTGTAGGTGCTTATTAATATTTGTTGCTACATCCTTTTTTCTGATTAAACCAGCTTGTGCATATTCTGCTGTTTGCGACTGGAAGACCAGTCCAATACATACATTAAAGCATTGAATTTCTGCTCATTCTGAGAAGCACAAATTGAGCATTAAAAAAAAGTGGTTGATTTCAAAAACAATTGCATTTGTCTTAACCATCGGCCAATTCTGCACACCAAGCTATGTCTGCCATGCTACAGAGCCATGGAAATTCCACACTTCCCTGACGTGGAAACGCTGAAACTCTTAGCACCTAGGAGTAAAAATATCACTATGGTTTTCTTCACAAAGAGTATTCAATGTTTCTTCTGAAAAATAATTTAGGATAATTTTCTGGCTATAAATTTATGAAAACCTGTGTTTTCTTTACTGCTGAGGGTAAATTAAACCAAGAAACCTTAACATTAGTCTCCTAAATAGGCATCACAAGGTCACCAGTGATCAATTTGCCATGGTTATGAATACAACATGATAGTTAGCACGGTGAGTTCTGGAATCAGAATATCTGAATTTAAGTTCCAATTCTACCACTCAGAAATGTTGTCACCTTGGGCAATATAAGTCCCATATCCATGCATTTGTTTCATATCTGCAAAACAAAAAATTATAATATTTATTTCAATTGAGTGCTGCAAATATTATATTTAAAAATTTTGGAAGGTGCTTATTACCACATTGACTAGCATGTAGTTAGCATTCAGTAAGCATTAGCCACTATGATTATTGGTATTGTTAGCAACTGTGATGATGATGATGCCATATTATGCAAGGCCTTCTAGAATGTAACATATTTGACTAAGCCCTGCGCGAGATGTCTATTTAGCAGGGCCATTTAATATTAAACATTTCAGTTGTTCCAAAGTACTTTGGAGACTAAATTGCCCATACTCCTTGGCTGAGAAAAATACACCTGGGGCAAGTTGCCTGACTGCAAAGCAACACAGCTCTTGATGAGCTGTCGCTTGCTTTGCACCTGAAGACGGCCTTTCTGCACCAGCGCCCCCTTGAGGGCATTTTGGCCTCAGTTTAGAAGGACAGTGAGCTACTGCAACTTCATTTATAGAGGGCCTCAGAGTTTCCAAATACTCATTTCTAGCCAATGTTTCCAACTGGGGTCCATTTCCAGTGGCTAGGGGAAAGCAAGTATTTGTCTTGGGATAGTCGGGTTCCAAGTATTTTGCAAATATTTTTACCTAATACTTCCCTGGGAACATATAATATCATCTCTGGCAAACATTAACTTGGAAAGTTAGTTGTTTGTTTAGCAAAAAAATTGTTGCCATAAAAACACAATCTTGCAAAGGTATTTGCAAGTGTATGTATTGATTTTTTCACCACTGTAAACAAGGCTATGATGTATTTTGGTTTGATACCTAAAGTTTCTTTTGTTTAACATCTTCCATACATAATGGTTGTTACGTTTGTTTAAAGTTATCCTTTTGATAATCTGATCAATGTTCTCTACCATTTCCTCAAAAAAAAAGAAATGCCCATACACATGTATCTACATCTGAAAACAGAACTATGCATAACTGACGATTTAAAGCTCTGCAACTGACTGCCCAATAAATTAACTACTCATTGGCATTTTATAAATCAGAAATCTCTAGAAACCAGCTCATCAGTTCTTTGCCAGAACCATAGTACCTGGTGTTCATAATAATGACCTTGGCCTTCATGAACCCCTTGGATCCCATCTATGGATAACTTAGGGCCCTGCCAGTCAAAACACAATCCTAGGAGCAGCAACATCAGCATCACACGGGAGGCTCTCCGACATGCAGAGCCCAGACCCCAACCCAGACTGTCAAATCAGAGTACACATTGTACAAGATCCCTATAGTTCGTTCACATGCACATTACATTTTATGAAGCACTGCTTTGGGGTCACGGACAGTTGTTTAAGAACCTCTAATCTCCAAGATCCTTTCCATACTTGAGTCACTAGTTAAGTAAAACTCTATCTTCTAGAAGCCCCCAATGTCATGTGCATGATCCAATACAAATTAAAGGCTAAGCATTTTCTCATTCATTGTTACAACAAATATTGAATGAGTATCTATTACGTGCCAGGCATTGTTCCAGAACAAAGTATCTTCATTCTGGATAGAGAACATAGACAATAAACAGATATAGAGTAAAGATGTAATCTGTCGATGATAATCATTGCTACGAGGTAAGGCAGAGCTGGGTGAAGGTGACAAGGATTGTTGGCGTGGTGTTGCTTTTAAAGAGGGTGGCCAGGGAAACCTTGTAGATGATATGGAATCTTAGCAAAGAGCTGAAGGAAAGGAGGGAATGAGACCAGCACCACCGGAAGGAATTGTTTTCCAGCAGAGAGTAAGGGAAGGTAATGACCTTGAGAAGCAGGAAGGTGTTTGGTGCATCTGAGGATGAAGAAGTCCCAATGCCCTGGAGGAGAAGGAAGGAAAATGTTGGAAGATGAGATCAGTGAGGTTGGAAGAGGGTGATAAGGTAAGTTTTACGTGTGTGATGTACACCACCAGGGGATTGGACATATCGGGGGGAGGGAGGGGGCAGGGGCAGTATTTGTAACCCTAACAATATTTGTACTTCCATAATATGACGAAATAAAAGAAAAAATATGTGAATAAGAAAGGATAAAATATTAAAAAAAAAAAAGGTAAGTTTTAATGATCACTGGACACATGCACCAACTGCAGTGGAAGCATCAAGAGACAAACATGGTATAACAAGCCCAGAGAGTTCAGCAGAGGGCAAGACTGCCCCCTCTCTGCCACTTAGCCACAGAGAGTCTCTCCCAGAGAAGGTGGGGTTTCACAGGCTACTTGAGATACAACTTACTCCCAACAGAAAGTAATTTAGTCTTTTTTTTTTTTTTTTTTTTTGGAATCTAGGCTTAAAATATAGTTGCTAAGTACCGCTGGCAAAAACCAGATTCTGTTTCAGAAGGTCTGGCACATACTTGGCAGAAAACATACTAAACTGGAATTAAATAATAATCCAATGACTGGCTATAATTCAGAGCCCTATCTTGGCTACCTTTTTAGGCTTATGTTCGTAATTATTCTAGACCACATTTCGACAGTATTCTAGCCATCTTGTCTGAACATCTGTTTC
This sequence comes from Mirza zaza, assembly GCA_008750895.1. Taxonomy (NCBI): domain Eukaryota; kingdom Metazoa; phylum Chordata; class Mammalia; order Primates; family Cheirogaleidae; genus Mirza; species Mirza zaza. The sequence goes on from VSMD01132097.1 coordinate 126,366, forward strand.
GGGAACTTTTCGGCCTTTGGTCAGTGTGTGCTCTCATCTCGGACAGCGGGTCAGATGACCAGCGCCATTCTCCTTAACACTGTACTCACGACATCTTGGGTTTTTGAATCTATGCCAAGTTCTCATTGGGAGACACAAGGTTTTGGTAACAAAGGGAAATGTGTTCTTCTTGTTGCCACATGTAAACCACATGAAAGAAATCATGACTTTATTGCTTAAGAAGTCATGCCAGTAACCATAAAGATCAGCCCAGCCTACAAGGAACAGCAATCAATTTGTACAACCTTTGTACACGGGTTAATCTAATCCATGCTAATCTCCCTCCATTATTGGCCATGAAGATGCTACAATAACTCCTCATGCAGAAAAGCTTCAATCAAATTAATGTTCCATGTCAGCTCTATCTTAAAATATTTCCTCTTCTTCATCCAGAATGAAGAGTGAATAAATCTGTCTGGGCCTCCCCGAGATTCTCCATCTAATACAGTCAAAAAAGGAATGTGCAAGTCAAAAAAAAAAAAAAGCTAAGTAAAACTAAGGATAATAAATGGAGGCAATTATTCATTTACAGATAGGTATAATCCACTTTAAGAAAATTAATTTATAAGAAGAAAAACTGGGGAATTATCATTCACAGAAAATTTCTTTTTCCCACTCAATTTTCTGTAGAATACTGGAGCCAGATAGGATCGATAGAGTTCATAATTTACCTATGAGCAAATAGTGCCAAAGAGAGGCAAAAAGACACCCAATTCTGTGGTGGCAGAGAAAGCACTAGAACCACAAGTCCTGTATTTCCCAGGTAGCCAAACCCCTCATACACCAAGACCATCTGCAGGGTTACTGTATATAGAAGCGACTCTGATTTGCTCTAATATTTGGTCACAGATCATTAACTACTTTGAGAAAAAAAGAGAACTAAGAAATTTAGAGTTAAAATGGCAGGAACCATTGCTAAGTGAAAATCAATCAGAAATGAAAATAAGGCATGTCTGAAATTCTAATGCTAGTCAATGGGAACATTGGATTCGACTTATAAAAATTTAATTTTCACACCTCTCAGGAAGATGTCTATTGTACCAGAGGTGGCACCTTTATAATGCCAATGACTAATTCTAAGGAATCACTCAATCCATCTGGTTCCACACTTGATCTATCTTAATTCTACAGGGGATTAGCAATACAGAGACCAGAAAATATTGCCATTCAAAACCTGACACTGTAAAACCTTTAACCTCTTAGAATGACAATTAGCACACAATGTGGCTTCACCCCAACAAATGAAATAATAGGAAGGAAGAAAGTGTGCCAAGAACAAGCAAGCAAACTAGCTAACTCCCATGAGTTTTTGCACTGACAAAACTCTTTAAAGTCAAGTTTGCCAATCAATAAATTATTTCTCAAGATGTGGCAGAACATAAAGTCCACGTACAGGAAATCCGTAACATGGAAATGGTTTAAAAATTCCATCAACGGTTCCCATAATAAATCCTCTGTTTATAACCACTCATCATAAGAGAACTCTTGTAGCCAGCATGGCCATGCTTTCCCCGGACTTGGCAATGACCCTGGGATATCAGAGATCCCCAAGTACCTGTTTATGTCTGTATTGCTCTAGGGCTGATGTATTTTCTTGGGTTCTGGTTGCTCACATTGGTAATCCTCTCCAAAGAGTACTGCACTAGCAAGTGTGCTTTATTCCTTAACAACCGTAGATAACACAATCCATTTTAAGTGACCCGCTTAGTAGAATCTTACGCATGTTGAAAAGTCCATTCACAGACACAGCCCTCTCATTTTACAGACTAGAAAACTGAGATGTTTAATGGTTTGCCCGAAGGCTATAATAACTGATTTCTGCAAAACCGGGCCAGGAACTCGGGTCTCCTGGCTCCTTATCAGCTGCTCTTTCCACTATGTCAAGCTACCTCCTCTATGAGTCATTCCCCACCGTAGGACACGATCTTACTTTATCCTCCAAATCCAATTCAAATGGCCTACATTTTAACTCACCCATAATTACTAAATTGGACCAGAAGTTTAAAAGCAACTGCTTTTTCTATTGCAGTGGAAATTTTGGCTCAAAAACTATAAATGTCTTACTCACAACATCATACAAAAACGCCAGCCGTTCCAGATTTCTTTTTTTTTTTCTTTACCCTTCTGGGCTGTCTCCGAGCAAGCGTTTTCAATACTGTTTGACACAGGGGAAAAGCCTGCAATCTGTAGCAGTAGAATGCTTCAGCAACCCAATGCTCTTAGTCTCATCTCAAACATATGGCTTATTTAGGGTTTTAAGGTAATGCCGACACCCAGTGACAGGCAATGTTCATTGAGTGAGCCCCCTGGGCTATTCTCGCTACTGAGGCCTTTGTACACACAGCATCTCATTTATTTAACCTTCATCATAACCTTGAGAGGTGGCTACAATGAACCCCACTCAACAGATGAACGAAAAGCAGATCCAGAGATCCTTAACAATCTTCCAAGATCAAACAGACAGCAAACAGAAAAGTCAACAATGGAGTTCTCCACTTGCTAAAATGTCCCTAAGGAGTATCAGTAACAAATATTAATAGCTCCTGGAGGATGCATTCTTTAGGTCCTGTCCTTTCTGAGCATCTGAAGTTAAGGAAGTAAGTGGAAGATATTGGTAAGTCTAGTAAGAATGTTACTTCAGTTCCATATGTCTTCTAAATCAACTTCCAACCCATAGATCTACAACCCTACACATGTCCTTGGCCATGGCCCTTCCAAAGGACAGTAATACAAGTCCCCCTGCACATTATCTTGGGGGTCTTGGTGAAACTATGCCTTCTGCACGCTGGCTACCCCAAAATCAAGTTTCCCTATATGCAAAATGAACTTCATAATAGTAGTTTTGGGGTTGCTGGGAGGATTAAATGAAGTAATATATGCAAATCCCTTGAACAGTGCCACATAGTAAACTCTATAAATAGAAGCTACTACTATTGTCATCCCTGTCCTTACAAAACTGACAAACCAGGCAACCACATTTTCACATCTTGGGCTGATCGTTCAGCTTCCTGCCATTTGCTGAGCATGGATTAAATGTAGAGTTCTACAGTGGGAACTGAGGAAGGAGCAAGAAAGGAAAAATAGACCCTCTCCCAGTCCTACAGAGTCTGGGAGTCCACTTGGGAGAAAAAATGAAAAATGCAGTTCAGAGCAAAAACAAAAAGAAGAAATTAACAAACAAAAGCAGTTCCACGCCTGGTATATATAATGAAGGTATGCTGGTGGTGACCGGAGAGAGGCTGCTGAGTTCACAGGTCCGGGAGGATTGCCCTGGGCCAGGGGCAGCTGGGCAGAACACCACAGGCAGCAGAAAAGGCAGTGCAGAGCCTCGGTGGTGGCACTGAACATTAAGAAAAAAGTAAGACACAATCATCTGGCTCAGAGGGCTACTGGGAACACGAACAAATAAAGCATGTGGATGTGCCTTGCAAATTATAAAGCTATTCAAGTTGTAGATATGGTTTCCAACACGGAGGGCCCTGATAAAGTGTTAACCAGTCCTGCTAACCTTGCTGTGTGAAAGAGACTAGCATGGTTCTCCATCCTGGAGTTTAAGAGGTCACAGGGATAATATAGTTTAGATATCTGTCCCCTCCAAACCATATGTTGAAATCTGATCTCCACAGGGCCTGGTGGGAGGTGTTTGGGTTATGGGGGTGGATCCCTCATGAATGGCTTGGTGCCATCGTCAGGGTGATGAGGGAGTTCTTGCTTGAGAGTTCCCTCCAGACCTGGTTGTTAAAAAGAGCCTGGCATCTCCCCCTACCCCCTCTCGCCACGTGATCTCTGCACACTTCTGCTCCCTTCCCCTTCCACCACAAGTAGAAGCAGTTTGGGTCCCTCCCTAGAAGCACATGTTGGCGACACCATGCTTTTTGCACAGCCTGCAGAATCGGGAACCAAATCAACCTCTTTTCTTTATAAGTCACCCAGCCTCAACGACTCCTTCATAGCAATGCAAACAGACTAAGACAGGGGAGCAATGCCGCCAGGATATTTGGGGGCACAGGGGGGCTGGTGCTAGATCCCTCCACCACGCAGGCATGTGGGGGCCAGAGATCCTGATTGTCTGAGCTTGAGGGCTCTGCTCTGCCACTGCCCAACTCTATCACCTTGCACATCTACTCTCTGGGCCTCAGGCTTTCCTCATCTATTTATTGGGACCAATAATAATATGTCTCCCTAACAGGGTTGCTGTGAAGATCACTCAAATTAATACATGAGACGTTCATGGCAAGCTACCTAGAAGCTCCTAGGTATTTTATAAGTGGTTGCATTATTTGAATGAGCTCTGTTACAGGTGTGCTGTTCTCTGTCTTGAGAGCTGGAGCTCCTGATTACTTCCTCTAAGACTAGACATCCAGTAGTCGAACTGTTAGTTCTGAATTCACTTGGCAGGACTCTGGGATTTTGGACATGGTCTCCCAACAGACATGAAAGGAAACAAAGCAGGGAGCGAGGCCTGGATCTCAACAGGCCGGACGAGAACAGCACGTCAGGGAGGCACTGCTCCATTTCTTCACATGTTCCCACGATCATTCAAGCAGGACGGTTAGTGTTTCTTTTCTGTCCTTTGCAGTCCAGAGGCCTGGACAGCTAAATGCAAGTAGGCGTACCTGGTGGCTTCCGCAACACACGCCGAAACCCAAAGGAGCCTTCTCAGACTTCAGACAAGAGCCCCAGCTGGGAATTAAAAGGCACCAGGACATCTGTTTTTCAATTGATCAATTTTTCATTTTACACAGACACAGCCCAGTGGTTCTCAAACTGTCATGACCTACAACCCTCAGAAGGTTCTGGCCAGCCCCTAGAGCTCCATATCATCCTGTCGCACAATGGTAAAATCTAAAGGCCTGACCTTCCAGCACATTCTACAGGCAATGCTCAGGAGCAGCGGCACAGATTCAGGCTGAGCCAGCATTTGTGGGTCTCCCATACTGGGGAGGGTTTTCAACTACCACTTCATGTAGCACTAAGAACCTACAAAGAAAGTAGTATCACATACATGTTGAAACATGGAAACCAAAGCTTACCACGTTGAACAGAAATGATTATATCCTAGTAATTGCCCACTGGTAAGATCTAGATTTAACTGCAGAAACATACAACGCCTGCTGTACCAGATAAGTCTATTCTCTGTTCACTCATTCAACAAATACTAATCAAAAACCTATTCCACCAGCTGAGCAACATAAGACGACCCCGTCTGTAAAAGAAAAAAAAAGAAAAGAAGAAAACTGAGTTGGGCATGGTGGCATACGCCTAGTAGTCCCAGCTACTTGAGAGGCTGAGACGGGAGGATCACTTAAGCCCGAGAAGTTTGAGGTTACAGGGAGCTATAATGATGCCACCGTACTCCAGCCTGGGTGACAGACTGAGATCCTTTCTCCAAATAAATAAATAAAATAAAAAGAAAACCTATGCCAGATATTATAGGTCTGAGAAGCATGAAAACACATCATTGCTCTCATGAGAGCTTATGTTTTCTATAAAGGAAGACAGAAAATAAACCAGTAATATATAATATGATCTCAGGTGTGTAAGAGTCATGATGAAACAATAAAGCCTGGAGACAGAGAGTGAAGAAAAGGTGAGGGAATGACTATTAGGTGGTCATAAAGGAAGCAAAGGGGTCAGTCAGGCAAAGATCTGGGGGAAGGGGAAGTATCCAGTAGAGCGACAGCAAGCGCAAAGGCCCTGAGGCACATCCAAGAAAGAGTAAGAACGCCAGCCTGCTTAGAGTGAAACAAACAAAGGGGACAGTGGCAGGAGGTAAAGTTGAAGAGGCTGACTCAGGCCAGATCACACCTGGTTCTATGATGCCACGGCAAGACCTCTGCATTGCACGTGATTGTAAGAGAAAGCCACGGAAGAGTTCTGCAATGGGAAGTGTATTTTCAAAAAAATTATAATTTTAAAAGCTCACTCTGGCTTCTGTGTGGAGCAGTGACCATGGAGGAGCAACAATCAATGCAGGGAGCTCGTTAGGAAGTGGATTTAGTAGTTTGCATGAGAGATGATGACAGCCCAGTTTGAAGCTGGGCTCCTCTATTATAGTTGTGCTCATACAGATGGACTTTACTATTTGGAAGGTTTTCTTCCTGGTGTACAATATGGAATTATGGTGGTCTTTCAGGAATTCTTTTGGGAGAAGTTCTTTCGAAGCACACTCTGAAGGATGCTGAAACAGACTAACGGGACCCCTTTGCTCTGTCACTCAGAGTCAACACGCGTGACTTCAGCATGAAGTTCTCACCCACAGGACGCTGCAGCAAGCATGTGATCTAGCAGGAGGACAACAATGAGCGTGTCACACTTTCACCTTTGTAAAAGGCCTAAGGATTCACTTTCTTTCACCCATCCATGAGCGAATGCCAGAGCAACTTCACCTTGCTATGAAAATAGGTTCTGAAATTCTAAACATTTATAAGAATCCCACTTTTCTGTATTACAGCAACCTCCTATGGACATATCATACAATAAGTCATCTTCTCTTGGGCAAAACTCTCCTTCAAGTGTACCCAAGTGTGACTGGTACTAACTTTTCGCATAGGAGAAAATTACATCTTAGATTAAAAATATGTGACTGAACAGTATGTCATCAGACTTACACATTTGTTCTCTAATTCAAAGGTGACTTGTTTGGTATTGACATGACACCCACATCTCGGTCTAGAATTTTTTTTACGTTATCTCCCTTGTCATTACAACAACCAAGACAGCTATTACACAGGGGCTTTGGTAATGACCTGGTTTTGCTGCAAAGGAAGCAGAAAGCATCTCCGTGACCATGTCAGGAGTGAGAAGTAAATCCACTACCAAATCCCAGGCCTTCTTACCTCCCAGCCAGGGCTAACTCAGATCAGACCAACCTAAATTTCCAGCCTGACACCTACTTTCCAAGAGGGTCAGAGAATCCCGAGACAATTTTATTCTTTAAAAAGTTTCTAGAAGAGAATAGAAACTATTAGTAGATACAAGAATGATTGAGAAAGTCTGAAGGAAAATAAGCCTCAGTGTATTCCTCAAGCCCATCCCTAAAGGAATGTCACTTCAATGGGTCAACATTCAGGACAGATTGAAACCTTTGGCGAAGAAGAGAGGACACGACTTCTCATGGGAGAAGCAGGATGAACAAACACAAATACACAACAAAAGCACAAACATGTATGTACTGAAAGACAAAGAGAAACAACTGGATCTTTAGAGACACTTTCTGGAGAAGGTAGATGTTTAACAGTTTTTAAAGGAGAAAGAGAAGATGGAATATAGTTTTTCCCAATGTGGGAAACAAAACCCAAATACTGTGAATTGTGTGTGTCAAGACTCACAAGTGGGATAAAAACTATGTACTCAAGAAATTAAATAAAATAAGGAATGATCTGGAAACCATGTGCTATCATGATGGATAGTTGCCTTGGGGTAAAAGTGTTGAGCAGACTTGACCTGAGTATCCTCCAAAGTAAATATCCCTTAGACAAGCAGAGTAACTACCAAAACACACAATAGCCCTGACTCGATACAATGTTCACACCTGTTTTTGCACTGTGCTTGCATTTTTCCCATCCAGTGTGCTGAAAGAGCTCCACTCCTGGAGGAAGGCCAAGCACAGGACAAAGTCCAACTGAGGAACAAGAGGTTTGAGATTCTACCCTCAGGTACAAAAAAGATTAGCTGTGGCCCCATCTAAGAAACAAAGGGTCAAACAATAGCCACAGAGCATTATTTTAATAGCTTTGTGCATTATGTTAGAACCTCACTATTTATTCCTCACGTTTTCATAACGATTATTCCCTGTTTTCCTGTGATTCTTAGCACATTTTTGACACATACAAAATTGAATCAATGTATGTATTTTATCAGCTAAAAACTAATCATCACAGTGACCCCTGGAAAATGGGTCACCAGTTCTTTATCCTTCTACAAACTCATGTCACATGGACTTCCGTGTTAAATGATACAGAGGCACTGTCAGCATTCATGAAACTGGGGGAAAAAATAGTAAAATGTAACCTCAGTGGCCAAAAATTGGGGGAAAAGTCCAAATGCCCTTCAACAAGTCAATAGATAAACAGTCTGTTACCTCCATAAAATAGAACCCTATTCAGCAACTGAAACGCCCAACAGAGATGGATCTCAGGCCGTTATGCTGAATGGGGACAAAAGCCAGTCTCAAAGTTTGCACAGTTATTATTCTATTCACATAACATTATTGCAATGACACTTTTAGCAGTGGAGATTAGCGGTTGCCAGACACTGGGGCCGGGAAAAGGATGTGAGTACATAGGGCACAGCACGAGGGAGTCCCTTTGGGATGAGTTAGTAGCTCTTTATTCTGATTGTAGTGGTGGTTACATGAATCTATACATGTGATCAAATTTTATACACTAAAAAAAGGAAATCAGTGCATGTGAAAACCAGTGAACTCTGGAAAATATCTATAGTTTAGTTAATAGCACTTACCAATGTCAACTTCCTGGTTCTGGAAACTGTAGTATGGTTCTGTTATATATTTCCAGGGAGGGGTCATGTACGGAGACGACATAGAAATGGTCTATAACATCACTGCAACTCCAGTGTGTGTATAAAATTATTTCAAGGTTTTAAAAAACATATAAGCCCACTCCCTGCTCTCCTTTCCTCAGAACATTTCAAAACCAGGACCACCAAGTTGCATGAACTTGACTTTTACCAGGATAAGAAACCAGGAAGGATATTTGTATTCTGCTACAAATATTTTTGGGATCAGGCTTTTACTAGACATCTAACCATAAATAACTTCGTATCGAGAGTGGTTTTAGCTAACAAATCTTTTTTGTATATACCTTTCTAATTCTAGGCACGGGCAGGCACGACATCAGAAAGGCAGCCAAGTGTCCCCTCGGCACACTGGGGACTGGACCTGGACAGCCCCCAACCTCCCAGGCCAACCCTCAAGGGCTGTTCCCTATTTGCAAGATGGTTTCACACTTGCCACTTTATTTTTATCCTTGAGACTCTAGAATACGGTCTGCCTTCCTGTCCTTTCTACAGATGCCAACACCTATTTCTCGGGGATTCTCTCTCCCCAGGACTCCTGAGTATGTCTGAGTAAGAACATAACTCTGCAGCTTTGCTGGCCCTGAACATAAACACCCCAGAACATTTCCCCTAGGGGTTTGGAGCTTCTCATTAAAGAGAAGTTGTAACAATTCCAAGTACTTTATGAATTTTTCAATGAAGTTGTCCTTGGTCTATTCCCTTGCTTCCCTTTCTAACAATCCATAAAACTCTGATGCTTCTGAACTTTTTTTCCTAAGTCATAATCCACATTCTCAGCCTTGTCAGTTACAAGGGAAGCCTATTGTACTTGTGTTCACCATCAATGTCCTCAGAAAGAAGACCACAAATGGGAGATGCCCACCTCTGTACACCCCTATTTTGAGGGACTCTCATACTCAACACTGGGGACTCCTTCCCCTTACCCTTTAAACATGCACCTTCGGTGTATTTTCTGCCTTGTCTTTTCCATTTCCTTAGCTCCTACTCTTGACTCTTTGCCTAACACCGACTTCTTTTTTTCTCTGAGCCCAGTGAAAAATCATATCTCAGTGTGGGCTACCATCGTGCTAAGAGCTGACAACCAAAGAAAGAAGACAAGCTGTGGCAAACTGTTCTTCTGAACCAATTTGGGACAACACAGAATAGGTGGCCTCATGGTTCACAGAACAAGTGATAAGTCATAGCAAGAGCTGTCTGACAACAGGATAGGCTTCCTTGGGAGATGAGCTGCAACAGGGGCCAAAGATGCTCAAAGCAACTCTCAAAATAAATAACCAAGCCATTGAAAACTCATTTAAATCACTGAAGTATTCATAGGTAAAATGAAATTATGTCTAGAATTTGCTTTTAAACATTTCAGCAAAAACCATGATCAACAGGTTGAATGAATAGATGACACAAAATTAGCAAATTGTTGATAAACTGCTAAAACAGGGTGAGGAATTTATGTTCTCTCTAGTTTTTTGCATATTTGAAATTTTTATAATATGAACTTCTAAAATCATAGGCAATTGCATATGCATTCTCCCAGTCCAACTGTGAGAGAGCCCATGGTTAGACATTGAACCAGGAGCTACTGAAGGTGGCTGGTGTCCAGAGGAGGTGCAACAGAGTCTACAGGTAACTGTGCAGATTCCAGGACATATCATAAATGGTGAGTCTTCCTACGCCAGAGTCTTTCTCTTTGCTGAGATATTATTTGTGTTCACAAAGGGAGCAGATTCTCCTGATGAACCCATGTTTGCTATCGTTTAGAACGAATTAGAAACATCAAGGCTCTATGTAAAAGGAGAAACTGTACTGAAGTTTTCCAAAATGCAGTATCTTGAAGAACAAGACTGACTCTAAAGGAATTCCACCAGAAAGCATAACAGGACAATCTATGGTTAATATATGTTGGATCTGATTTTTCTAAGTATAACCTACTCCCTAAGAACTGAGTACCAGTGGATGATTCATTCTCTCTTCTTGGTTGCTTAAACAGTTTTAGACAAATCACAACTGCAGTGGACTAACATTCCAGTGGTCTTTATAAACCATACCCCATCCTCTTAGTCTTCAGGGGTAGACTAATTTAGCTGATTACCATAGCAAGTCAAGATATGGTAGATATTTTACAATTGAATGGCTTTGTAAATGAAATTATTCTAAACTGTTATGTAAACTACATGTAGGTCTGTTTCACTTTAAGCAATAGGTGTAGTTCTTTGCAGACTATAAATAAATTGAGTTTTTGTCTCCTGTACAGGGAATGTCCAAGGTGATGCCCAAGGTGATTATTAAAGTGAATTATTTTGCAAGGTACCAGAATCTCAAGAGCAGAAATCCCCACCACCATATTGAGATGAAGATACCAGAAAGTATAAAAAAGTAATTCCCTCTCCCTCTCTCCCCTCCCTCTACATCTTTAAATCTCTGATATAATGTGTTGCTTGTTCTAATGGAAATGTATCCTGATACGATCTACTGCAGGCTCTTATATCTTAAACAGGATAGGGAAGATAAATGTGGATCTCTGTGTTTAGTGGTTGTTCTATTGTTGTTCTTGCATAAGAATTGGGAAATCTGGCCAATATCAAATACATCAGTAGACATTTTGTAAACACAATAATTTGTATGTAAGTGTATAACATTTACCTATGAATACTATGTAAGGCTTTCTTAATTTTAAGTATTATTTAGGGTAAATTCAAATTGCATAGTGTTTAATGTTTCTGTTAAACCAAGAACATTAAGTGAACATAGATGCAACACTGGAGCACTGAAGAACAAGAAAAGAAAATCTAAAGTTTCCATAGTTACAGGAGCACAGGACGCTAGTTTACTCAGAGTGACTACTTGATCACTAAATGTTCTGCCACATATATAAACAGATTAATCAACATGTATAGTATTAGAAGTGTGTTCCAGTAAAAGAAACCAACTGTCTTTGATCTACAGTTCTGTTCCTGGGCTCTCTATAAACTAAGCCAATGCACAGCCTGCTAACAACGGGGCTTTACTATATTAAAACCTACTGACAATCGATGCCACCGATAATCTTTTTTTTTTTTTTCCCTTCATTTTAAGAGTGAGTCTAACTTACAGAAAGCTCTTGAAAGAGAAAGACAGACCTGCTGCTTTTTCCCTTTAGGATACAAATCCAGTGTTTGAAAACATTTATGAAACAGTTTTTCTCATTCCAGGAAAACAAGAAATAAAACTTCCTAGAACTATCGAAATGCTTTGTTGGATATCAGATGACAAAACAAAAGGAGATGCTTTTGCCCAAGGAAAGTTAGGCTCTTATGAGATGTCATATTCCACTTCAAGGACCAAGAACAGATCAAGTGGTAATCTGGCCACCAGTAATCTTCTCTTCAAAGAAATATAAATTCAAATAAGAATTATTTAATTAACAAGCAACAACTCAATGAGATAAAGCCTAGAGTATTGCTCAAGGTAGAAAAACCATCAACACATTAACTGCCATGTGAGTTATATTTAACTCATACAAGTTTTGAGCTCAGCGGCTGGTGAAGCATATGTAACTCACAGATCTTTTTCCCTTGGGAGCTGCGTGGTACACAGGCAATTCACGTTGCCATGCTGTAGCATACATGTTATATGATGCATGACCCCCTGGGCAAAACCCTGCAGTTGGTTCATGAAAGTCTTAGTTGTTGATGTTCTTATTGTTACAATTAATATTGCCAATTTAATTGCATATAACTCACACATAAAAAATAACAAATTGTTCAAATTAGAAAGGATTGTTTTGTTTTCAAAGTTTTTATTCTGTTCTCATAATAAAACACCATGGCCCCAAGGGGGGAAAATATTTTCTAGTGTGTCAGTGGATGTGTTAAAGTTAAACAAAGAAGTAAAATATAGTGTTCTTGGTTTTCTGAATCAAAAATTAAGACATGATCCAACAGTGAATTGGACTATATCAAAAACACCTTGGAAAATCTGAGATGTACCACCATCATTTTTTTGACTTAGTCTACTGAAGGGCTTATCTGTTTTCCCAGGAATTTTACTCTACTGGAATTTCTTAAGGGATGCACAGAACATCCTTCCTCTGAAGTGGGGAGCTGAGTAGGGCCCAGCTTTCTATAAAAACCCAAAGGTTCCTTGGAATTTCATTATGCCACTCCCAAATACATACGCTCTTCTCTTTCCAAAGCAGTTATCATTCCTTTCTCACTCCAGTGCTTCTGGACACAGGCTAGTTAATAGTGCAGAGAAAAAAACTTACCTGTGATATCTCAATATACAAATAAGGGGATCTTCTTTCATGTGGTAGGTACAAGTGTCACCTGCCTTCTCTCCTCCTATCTAAATACTAATTCATCTTTCAAGGTCCAGTAGATGTTTCAGAATCCCCATAAAAGCTTATTTTGTATTAACTGGTACTTCACTGTGTGTGTGTTTTCTTCTTGGTGGAACCAGATATACACTTGCTCTTGCCTATTCCAGAATGAGGAATATAGGCTTAGTATGTTCTGATGTTGGTGTGTTCTGTAAGGAAATTTATGTTTTCTTCTTTGCCAAATGACTTATTGTGCTAAAGCAATAAATGATAAAGAAAGACTATCAAGTACTGGGGGAAACAGTCTAACATTAATTAATTAATATCTAAAAATCAGTTACATTGACAAAGCATTTCCTCTATTTATCAATTCATGTGATCATCACAATAGCTACTTTTCTTCAATTTGCAAGCGAAGAAACAGATGCAAAGAGAATATGATCCCATTAATCAAGGGGTTGAAAGAACCTGTAGTAAAATCCTGGCTTTATAACAAGCAGCCCGACTTCTTGCTTCTCTTTCATGCTGCAGAAAGTTTTTCTTTTCTCTGTTCACAACATTGTCTCAAAATTTAAGGTGGACAACTACTGGCAAAGCACTCAGAGGAATATAGAGATATGAAAACACTCACCGTGATAGGCAGCTACAGACTCGAAGAGTTTAAGTTTAAACAAATTACGTAGGATGCAGAAAAAAACCTTTGACAAAATTCAATATCAGTAACTTACTTATGAAAAAAAAAACTCTGAAAAAGTAAGAACAGAAGGGAATTTCCTCAACTTGATAATCTACAAAAAACGTGAAGCTAATATTATACTTAATAGTGAAAGACTGAATGCTTTCCTTGTTAAGTTCAAAAACAAGGCATACATTTCCACTCTCATCACTCTTATTCAATATAGAACTGGAAGTTCTAGCCAAGACAATAAAGGAAATAAAAGGCACACCAACTGTAAATGAAGAAATAGGGCTGGGCGTGGTGGCTCATGCCTGTAATCCTAGCTCTCTGGGAGGCCGAGGTGGGTGGATCGTTTGAGCTCAGGAGTTCGAAACCAACCTGAGCAAGAGCGAGACCCCCATCTCTACTATACATAGAAAGAAATTAATTGGCCAACTAACATATATAGAAAAAAAAAAGTTAGCTGGGCATGGTGGTGTATGCCTGTAGTCCCAGCTACTTGGAAGGCTGAGGCAGGAGGATTGCTTGAGCCCAGGAGTTGGAAGTTGCTGTGATCTAGGCTGATGCCATGGCACTCACTCTAGCCTGGGCAACAAAGCGAGACTCTGTCTCAAAAAAAAAGAAAAAAAAGAAATAAAACTGTCCCTATTTGTAGATGGCAGTTTTGTCTATTTAGAAAAGCATAAGGGATCTACAAAAAAACCAAAAACAAAAATATGCCTAGAACTAATACATGAGTACACTAAGGTTGCAGAATATAGGATAAACATACAAAAATCAATTGTATTTTCATATACTAGCAATGAATATGGTAGTATCAAAATTAAAAAAATATCACTTATTACTCAAAAAAATAAAAATACTTAGGTATAAAACCTAACAAAACATACAGGACTTGTATGCTGAAAACTATAAAAAAAATGAAAGAAATCAAGGATGATCTAAGTAAACAGAGATACATATTATGTTTAAGGAATGGAAGAGTCAACATAATAAAGATGTCAATTCTCCCATAACTGACAGAAAGGTTTAACACATTCTGGTAAAAATCCCAGCAACATAATTTTGTAATATAGACAAGATTATCCTAAAATTCATATGGAGATGCTAAAGAATTAGAGAAGCCAAAAATTTTTGAAAAATAATCATAAGGTTGGAAGAATCACTCTACTCAATTTCAACACATATTTATTACATAATCCAGACTGTTGGTATTGGCGAAAGTATAGAAAAACAGACCAGTGAAACAGAATAGAGAATCCCAAAATAGATCCACACAAATATACTCAACTGATTTTTCACAAAGATGCAAAAGAACCAACGGAGGAAAGATGGTCTTTTAACAAATGATGCAGGAATAACTGGACATTAACAGGCAAAAGGTAAGAACTTTGACCTACATTTCACACTTTATACAAAAAGTAACTGAAAATTAATCATGTACTAAAATGTAAAATATAAACTATAAAACTCTTAGGGGAAAAAAAGAAAATATGTGAGCTGTAAGCTTAGCAAAAATTTCTTAGACTGAAAATCAAAAGCATGATTTTTAACAGAAAAAAACCTTGGACTTCATCAAAATTAAGAACTTTTGCTCTAAAAAAGACCCTGATAAAAGGATTAAAAAAATAAGCTACAGACTGGGGGAAAGTATCAGCAAACCACGTATCTGGCAAATAACCTAGTACTTGGAATACATAAAGAATCCTCAAACCTCAACAGTAATAAAAGAAAAAATGTGATTAGAAAACGGGCAAAAGACATAAAGAGATATTTCACCAAAGAGGATATACAGATGACAAATAAGCACATGAAAAGATATTCATCATCATTAGACATTAAGAAAATGCAAATTAAAGCCATAATGAGAGATCTCTAAATACTTATCTGAAGGACTAAAATAAAAAATAGTGACAAGACCAAATGGCTAGTGAGAATACAGAGAAACTGGATCAATTAATTATACATTACTGGAAGAAATATAAAATAGTATAGCAGCTCTGAAAAACAGTTTGGCCACTTCTTTAAAAATTCTAAACATGCAACTACTATATGACCCAGTAATTGTAATTCTGGGCATTTATTCCAGAGAAATGAAACATTTATGTTCACACAAAAACCTATATACATCAATGTTTATAGCAGCTTTATTTGTAATAGCCATAATGTGGATGGAAATAACCCAGATGTCTTTCAATAGATGAATGGTTATATAAACTGTGGTGCATCCATACTATGAAACACTACTCAGAAATTAAAGACAAAAAAAAAAAAAAAAAAAAAACATGAACTAGTGATACACACAACAACCTGAATGAATTCCCAGAGAATTATGAGTGAAAAAAACCAATCACAAAAAGTTACACGTTGTATATAGCAAGTCCTCACTTAACATCGTTGATAGGTTCTTGGAAACTGCTACTTTAAGTGAAAGGTATAACAAAGCAATATTCCCATAGGTTAATTGATATAAACAAGAATTCAGTTCCTACATCCTATCTCTGGTCATAAAACATCACCAAAACTTCTAAATAAAGACCCCAAACATTTATAATATTCAACACTGAAGTAAATGCGAGCTACCTCTACACTTAAGAGAGATTAATAAAGACAAGCAAGATAATGATTTGCCCAGTTTTTGGTGAATCAGTGAGGGATGGTGAGTTAAACAAGGAATAAATGTTTGCAAAGCAAAAATTGTCAGCAGTTCCTCATACCCCCAAGTAGTTCAAAAACCAACAATAGCAAGGTGAGGGTGGGGTGGCTCACTCAGTGTGCATTTGTATCACATCATTTATTGTCGTGCATCTGTATAATTTTCACATGCTTTATGAATTTTTATTTTACAACCATTTATATTCATACCTTCATTCATCTTTCAATCCACTTATTCCAGTTTAGGGTCACAAGTGACCGGAGCCTGTCCCGGCAGCTCAGAGCGCCAGGCAGGAGCTAGCCCTGGACAGGATGCCATCACATTACAGGCACACTCACTGACACTGGGACAATTTAGACACACCTATCTGCCTCACGTGCACATCTCTGGGATATGGGAAGAAACCAGAAGAGCTGGAGAAAACCCACACAGACATGGGGAGAACTGCAGACTTCAGACAGGTGCCCCAATGAGGAATGGATTATTTTTTTTCTCATCAGCATTGTAACAAAACAGTAATATTCAAGAACGTACTGTAATTCCAATTATATAGCAATCTTCAAATGACAAAATTAAAGAAAGGGAGATTCGTAGGTACCAGGTGCTAAGTAGGGAGTGGAGCAGGAGGGAAGTCATTGAGGCCATAAAAGCACAAAATGAAGGAGCCTTATAGTAATGGAAATGTGTGTCTTGATTGTATCAATATCAATATCCCAATTATGATATTGCAAGAAACCATCATTGGAGAAAACACAGTAAAAGGTAAAGAAAATCTGTGTGTGTTATTTTGTACAAGTAAATCTACAATTATCTCAAGATAAAAACTTTAACTAAAAAGATGACAAACTGACTAGTCAAAGAGAGGAGATGACCAATCTAGGCAGAGGAAATAGCATATACTAAAGCTCCTATGTTTTATTCATCCTATCCCCATTCTCAACACTTTATAAACACTCAGCAATCCAGATTTATACGTTTTGAAATGTCTCTTATATCCCTTTCTTTCCATTCCCACCTCTATCATCCTAATCCAATCTTCATGCCTGGGTTAATTTAAAGAGTCTTCAGTTGGTTTCCATGCTATTACTTCTTTCCCTCTATTTTGCTACCAGCATAAAGTTTTTAATCATGGGGAATGGGAAGCTACCCAGGGGGGCCCTGCGCTGGACTGTGCTCTCAATTTGGTTTGGATCCAGCTTGAGTATACAACAAACTGCTATAGTATCTTAAACTGCATTGCCAAATTGTTCGGTTTTGGAAAAGTGATTTTTTTCTAACTAAAATGGGGTCATAATAATATAATAATGGCTCCCCAGATGTTTGCAAAATGGCCGATATGCATTTAATGAAAGCATAAGCAAGTAAGATCAGATAACCCAGGAATATATTTCAATATTTCACTATTCTATGTGATGTTACCTGTAGGTTTTTTTGTAGCTTCTTTTTATTAAATGAATATCCTTTCTATCCCAAGTTTTCTCATAGATTTAATCATGAACCAGTGTTACCTTTTGTCCAAATGTTTTTTCAGCATTTACTGAGATGATATGATGTTTTTCCTTTATTAAATATGATGACTTACACTGTTGATTTTCAAATATTAAACCAAACTTGGATTCCTTGGTAAAGGTAAGTATTCTTATTGCTAGATTTAATTTTGTAATGTTTTGTTAAGGATTTTTATGTCTATGTACATAAGATTTTGGTCTACAATTTCTTTTCTTATAATGTTCTTGTCAGGTTTTGATATCAGGTAATGCCAGCCTCATAAAAAAAAGCTGGAAAGCATTCCTTCCTCCATTATTTCCTTAAATGAATTGCCTAAGATTGATATTTTTTCTGATATGTTTAGATAATTAACTAATGAAGCTATCTGGCTTTGGAATTTTCTTTGCAGAAAGTTTTAATAATTATTACAACATCTGAACTCATCACTTTTATACAACATTGTAACTAGAGGTCCTAGCCAGAGCAATTAGACAGGAAAAAAAATTTAAGGTATAAAAACTGTCAAAGTGGTAGTAAAACTGTCTTTACTCACATAGGACATAATGATTCACATGCAAAGTCCAAATAAACACAGAAGGATGGACAGA
This sequence comes from Mirza zaza, assembly GCA_008750895.1. Taxonomy (NCBI): domain Eukaryota; kingdom Metazoa; phylum Chordata; class Mammalia; order Primates; family Cheirogaleidae; genus Mirza; species Mirza zaza. Next base: position 144,671 of record VSMD01132097.1, read on the forward strand.
CATACATTGTTTTATTTGCACTTCACAGATATTACATTTGTTACAAATTGAAGCTTTGTGGCAACCCTACAGTGACTAAGTCTATCAGTCCCATTTTCCCAATATGAGTTCTCTCCTTGTCCCTGTGTCACATTTTGGTAATTGCCAAAATATTTAAAACTTTCAATAGCAGCACCAGTAGTATCGTATCTATCACATGACCTCTGACCATTGTCTTTGATCTCACTACTGTAATGTTTTGGGGGTACCACAAACCTTACCCATATAAGATGGCAAACTTAATCTATAAATGTTGTGCGTGCTCTTATTGCTCCACCAACTGGCCATTCCCATTTCTCTCCCTTTTCTCTTGCCTCCCAATTCCCTCAGATACAACAAAATTGAAATTAGGCCAATTAACCTTCCAATAACCTCTAAGTGTTCAAGTTAAAGGAACACTTGCACATCTCTCATTTTATATCAAAATCTATAAAGGATTAAGCTTAGTGAGGAAGGCATGTCAAACAAAAGCCAAGATAGGCTGACAGGTAGGCCTCTTGTGCCAAATAATTAGCCAAGTTGTGAATACAAAGGCAAAGTTCCTGTAGGAAATTAAAAGTGCTACTCTAGTGAATACACAAATGATAAGAAAGCAAAACAGCCTTATTGCTGATAAGGAGAAAGTTTTAGAGTTCTAGACAGAAGATGAAATCACCCAGAATATTCCTTTAAGCCAAAACCTAACTCAGAGAAAGGCCCTAATTTTCTCTTCAATTCTATGAAGCCCAAGAAAGGTGAGAAAGCTACAGAAGAAAAATTTGAAGCTAGCAGGGGTTGGTTCTTGAGGTTTAAGAAAAGAAGCTAGCTCTATAACATAATATTGCAAGGTGAAGCAACAAGTGCTAATTAGAAATTGCAGCAAGTTATACAAAATATCCAGCTAAGATAAGTGTTGAATGTGGCTACACTAAACAACACATTTTCCACGTACACAAAATAGCCTTGTAGTGGAAGAAGATGCCATATCGAACTTTCATAGCTGGAGATAAAGTCAATGCCTGGCTTTAAAGATTCAAATAAAAAGTTGACTCTCTCTTTTTAAGGTTTTTTTAATTTTTATTTTGCTTTTAAAATTTTTAATTGACACATAATTGTACATATTTAGGAGGCACAGTGTGATATTTGATACATGTATACATTGCATAATGATCAAATTAGGGTAAAGGGCATATCTACCAACTCAGACATTTATCATTTCTTTATGCTGGGAACATTCAAAACCTACTCTTTCCTAGCTATTTGAAAAGAAATAAATTATTTTTAATTATAGATATTCTACAATGTTATACTTACTCTCTTGCTAGGGACTAATGCAGTCAGTGACTGTAAGTTGAAGCCAATGCTCATTTACCTTTCCAAAAATTTGAAGGCCCTTAAGAATGATGCTAAATCTACTCTTCCTGTGCTCTATAAATAGAACAACAAAGTCTGGATGACAGCACATCTGTTTATAGCACAGTTTACCGAATATTTTAGGCCCATTGTTGAGACCTACTGCTCAGGGGAAAAGAATTAAAAAACAAAAGATTCCTTTCAAAATATTACTGCTCATTGACAATACACCTAGTTATCTAAGAGCTCCAATTGTTTTCATGTCTGCAAATACAACATCCACTCCGCAGCCCTAGTTCAAGGAGTAATTTCAACTTTCAAGTCTCTATAGCTGCCAGAGACAGTGATTTCTCTGACAGATCTGAGCACAATATTAACAAATTGAAAGCCTTCTAGAAACGACTCATCATTCTAGATGCCATTAAGAATATCCTTGATTCATGAGAGGAAGTCAAAATATCATTAACAGAAGTTTGGAAGAAGTTGATTCCAAACCTTTGGATGACTTTGAGAGGTTTAAAACTTCAGTGAAGGAAGTAACTGCTACTAACTATTAAAAAGAAGTTGAAAGTTAAATAAAAAAAATACAATTTACAATAATATCAAAGAGCAGAAAATGCCTATTAACACATTCAATAGAAGACGCAAGAGACCTTTTGCTAAAAACTACAAAATATTGGTGAGAGAAATTAATGCTAATCTAAATAAATTGAGAGATATAATTGACCCATGAGTTATAAAACTAAATCTTGTAAAGATTAGTTCTTAAATTCATCCATGGTTCAAAGCAATTCCAATCAAAATCTGTGCTTTTTAAGAAACTGGTAAGCTGATATTAAAATTTATATGTGGGTATAAAGGATCTAGAATAGATAAAACATACTGAAAAATAACAATGTGGGAGAATTTACACTATGTATTTTAAGATTTAATTAGGACCGTAGTACTGGCATAAAGATATACAAATAGGCAACAAAACAGAGAGTCCAGAAATAGACCCATACTCATACAGATAATAGAGTTGTGACTTTTGTGAAAGAACAGAAAATGCAATTCAATGTGGGAAGAAACATCTTTTGGATAAATGTGCTAAAATAAATGGATATATGTATGGAAAAAAAAAAATCTTGACCTGACAATATCAATGAAAATTAACCTGAGGTGCACTGTAGACTTAAATTTATAAGTTAAAACTCTAGAGAGATCTTAGAAGAAAACAAAAGAGATTATGTCAGACTTGAGACAAAGATTTCTTAGAATGCAAAAAGCACTAGTAAGAGAAAATATTGATAAAATACAGTTCATTAATATTTTAAAAGTGTTCTCTTCAAAGGACAACCTCTAAGAAATTGAAAAGGCAAGCTACATTCTGGGAGAAAATATTCACAATACATATAGCAGAATCATACTCATAATATGTGAGGAACATCTATTAAATCAGGAAGACAAACTAACTTTTAAAATGGGTGAAAGACAAGGACATTTCACAAAAGAAGGATAAGAAAAGTTGTTCCGCATCATTATTTATCAGATAAATTTCATTTTAAAACCTAAGTTACTACTATACTCCCTTCATAGTATTAAAAATCTAATATTAAATAATTGGCTAGGATATAGAACATCTGGAACTTTCTGTAGGGAAGGGGTTTATGCAAAATGGAACTACTTTGGAAAACTGGCTACTTCTCATACAGTTAAATGCATACCTAGCTCATGATCTAGCAGCCCCATTCCTAAGTACTAACTCAAGAGAATTTAAAACATACATTGACACAAAAAAATTGTACAGGAATGTTCATGACGCCTTCATTCCTAATATTCCCAAACTGGAAAAAACCCTAATATCTATTGTGTGGTACATACAATGGAACACAAAAAGAAATGAACTACCCTTGTGTGCAACAACATAGAGGAATATCAAAACCATTATGCTGAGCTAAATAATCCAGGCACAAAACAGTACCTAGGGTGTGATTCCATTTATATGAAGTTCAAGAATAGGTACCACCAAGCTACAGTGACAGAAATCAGAGGTGGTCTCTCTAATTGGGAGAGGAGGTAGAGGGGTTAGAGGCATGAGGAACTTTCTGGAGTGATAGTATTCATCTGTATCTTAAAGGAGGAAGGTGTTCACAAGTGTATACCTCTGTCAAAATCTACTGAACTCAGTATTTTAACACTGCATCTTATTTCATATAAATTATACCTCAATAAAAGAATGCCATACTATGATGTGTTGGTAACAACTGAGATTCTCTCTTTTCTCTCCTTGTCCTTCTCATTCCCCCATGACAGTGTGCTCCTACAGGGCAAAAACTGAGGACAGCATGAGTTAAAATAAGATTGCTTCATGCAGACTTTAGAATTTAACTTCTTGAGTCTTGCTGTAGCGTTTTTCTAGGCTGCCCATGAGAAAACCAGGGAAATTGTGTATTACTTATTCGCTTTTCTAAAATCATCCCCAGCACAAATGGTCATTTTATTTTAGAAATGTAGCACAGTGGAATATAAAACTAATGTCCTGATTTAGGGGAGTTGGTTTTTTTAGCCTATGTGACAAATTTGAAATTATCTGAAACAATGAGAGAACTAGGACTAAGATTTGTGAAAACCAAGAATAGCTCCAAAGTGAATGATCAAAATAAATTTCACCTCCTTTCTCAACTAGGCTTAAAATAGAGTGGGCAATGGGGAGCTCCTCCCCCCATCTCTGTATCTTTACCCACCTTTTGGTAAAGAGTAGTAAGAGAGGCAGAACGCACAGAAAGAAATGGAGAAGACACTTCCAGGATCGAGATACTCCGAAAATCTTCCCAAATCTAAAACATCTCAAAGCACATCCCAGAGACATGGCTTTATTCACTCCTTTTCTTACAAAAAGAAGTGCTGCAAAAATCCAAAGGATGCCTTACAACCTTAAAAACCCAAGAGAATGGTGATATTTAATGGTGATCACAGCTTAAAATATACTTGGTCCCCCTTGTCTTCAATGGTTCAAGCAAATGCATTACTGATATCCTGACCCTACGGACTGAAACTTCCCTGTTTGCTTAAAGAAGAGGACTGCTAAGATGCCAAAATGGAAATACATGTACAAGCAAATAAAAAAAAACACGCAATCGGTCTCAGTGGGCTCATCAAATCTACTAAGCATAACAGTCCTTCCTTCAGAAAGTCTTAAGGATATGAGCACAAGCCAAACAGGTAACACATTTGTTACTTTTTGAAGCAGTAACATTTTGGATTCATCCTTTTGGCTGTTTGTTTCCATTAATAATAGATGCACGAGGGAAATAAAACAGACCATAAAGTGAAGCCTAAAGGGCCCTGAAGAAGACACGTTGTGAGGATAAGAGACATTAGTATTCTGTTCACCTAAGTTTGGAAGGAGGCACAGTTGTCGTGGAGTTTACTGCCGCTGCCCACACACGGAGATCTAAGCTCTAAGCTTTCCGTGATGGCCACTGACTGTCGTTAATCTTGCTCAACACTCCTTAGTCCACAGGGTCAGCTGGTGAAACACAGTTGTGCCCAGGAGGTTGACTTCGATGACTTCTCCTCTCCTCTTTCAACACACAAACACCTTCTCTGCCTCCTCCTCCTTTGCCAGTAACAGACCTGCCTTCTACAGTTGCCTAGGGAGAATCTCAAAATCTATTTCACAAGGATGAGCAAGGAACTGATAGGGTGTTATGTATGTGTCACAGATACCTGTATGTTTTAAAGACCCTCAATATTATGTTTGTAATGAATAAATGATATAGAAGATTGATAGTCTTCATATGAAATGTGATACATGAATTGAGGCTTCAGTTGCCTCCTGTCAATATCATAAACTTGCGGGGGGCGGGGGGGTCTAGATACACCTGCAGGGTCTTGCAGACTGTGTTAATAAACAATGGCTGGCGTGGATTATGATTTCTAGCTATCCAAACACATGGCCATTTACAAATAAGGCGGTAAAATGACTATTAATAATTTAAGCTGTTCCCTTGAATTGGCATTATTCTAAGGTCTTTCTCCCCTCCATGGTCTTCCCAACCACCATGGACAGCCTTGCTCCCATGGGAAAATGCATTCCAAGCATCAAAGAAACTCTTCTGGAACAAATGCTTTAGGCACTGAAGAGACAATAGTGGTTGGCTCATCACAGTGCAGTCGTACAGTTGATGGTGGGGTTGGACTCAGAGTAGAAATTCTCTCTCAGAACAGCAGACACCCCTAGGAGCAGGACAATTGTCACTGCTGCCTTGCAGTGGAACCCCGTGCACCAGATGTGGTATTTGGCCAACTTCTCAAATGTAGAGTAGTCAGATCTATTGGCTAATTATACATAAAGACCTAGGACACAGAGTAAGGGTTCATTAAGCCCCATGCAAGGTTAAATAAAAGCATTTCCTGAAAATAGTGAGGTTCAAGAAATACGTTATTTATTTGCTCTTAGAGTACAGCATGAGAGTGAAATTTGCACACTTGCTACCGTGTTTCCCCCAAAATAAGACAGGGTCTTTTATTTATTTTTCCTCAAGAAGACACCCTAGGGCTTATTTTCAGGGGATGTGCTGTTTTTTTTAAGTACAATACAACAATCTACATTGATTCAAATATAGTTAAGTCGTCGTCTTCTGGAACACAATCATAACTCTCCAAACCCCAAATTTCATCCTGAATTTCTTGTGACTCTATTTCCTCTAGAACCATTGGCCCCAATCTCTAATGTCGAGCAATAGAGCTCTCATGGAGCAGATGAGAAGGGCTGCTCGTCTTCTTTACTGCTCTGCGATGAAATGCATGGGTTGTGCAGATGGGCTGCATAGCCACGCCCATCGCTAGGTCTTATTTTGGGGATAGGGCTTCTATTGCACAAATGCTTAGAAATCGTGCCAGGGCTTATTTTATGGGTAGGTCTTATTTTAGGGGAAACACGGTAGTCGTTCAAACAAGAGCAGCTAGAATTACGCATGAGTGATGTCTAATGGAATGGACACAGCACTGTCGACAGAATGTGGATCTGAATTCAAGCTCAAACATCAGCTCTATGACCATCAGCAAGCGAGCCTCTCAGTGTCAAGTTTCTCAACTATAAAATACCTCCTGAAGGGGTTATATGAGGGTGTTTTATCAGGCAGATGGAAGGGGAGGAGGGAATGAGTATATATATACATAATGGCTGCGATGTGCACTGTCTGGGGGATGGACACGCTTGAAGCTCTGACTCTGGGGAGGAAGGGGGGGGAGGCAACACATATAACCTAAACATTTGTACCCCAATAATATGCTGAAATAAAAAATAATAAAAAAAAGAAGTTATATGTTGCATTTCAAGACTGGAGTCTCAGGTGTAGACATCGTTATATGAATCAGGTTTGCAGCTGGATGCAAGAAAGAAAATCTATGGTGCAGATAAAGCTACCCAGGTCAGTCTTCCTGCTGATGCTCCAGAAGACATGAGCTAATAGCCATTCATCAGTGGTCAGAGGGCCCACAGCAGTCCAGGCCTGTCCAGGGGAGGAGGTGGGGAAGTAGTTCCAGCTAGTAAGGAAAACAAGCTAGAGCATGATCCTGGGAACTACAAAACTACCAGAGCCCACTGGGTTCAGACACCTGACCACTTTTGCTGGGAGATAAGAAGAAAGCATACTAGTCTGAGCTCTAATGCCTACACAATAGCCAGTTTTCAATAAAGATAATCAGAATCATTATAAGCAAACTTTTCACTACAACTCTGCACTTTTATAATTACATTGTGCTGTCATTCTTCCATGCTAGAACCAGTTGCACTTTTCCCCTACAATTTCAGAAGTTGTTACAGGGGCCAGTGGGATCCTATCTAAATAGCAGCTTCAGCCACATGGTAGGAATGCACTGGAATATTTCTTTCCATGTATTCGGAGTGAGAATATATCCACACACCAATAACATCCCACGCCAATGCCACAAGATTTCATCCTTAGCACCTTCCAGCACCAGATAAAAGGTAAGTCATTAGCAACAGTAGCAGGTTCATATCACTCAAGGAAATTTTAAGCTCTCTCAGCTGCATATTTTTATACTAGGAATGTTGCCTCTGCCCCTCATAATAAGGCAGATATTAACAACATACTGTAAGTTTCACATCTTTGTTACAAACAGAATACCCAGAGGCACGAGTTTCAGTTCAACATCTCTTTGCAAAAAGTACTTTCCAATCCTTCACATTGCTCATAGCTGGCCACCCAGAACTTCTGTACTGAGAATTTAGATCCTAAGAAGAACCAATAGGTGCTGATATTGCTGCAATAATGTAAGGATAGAATTGAGGCAGGGAGGTAACAAGTACTAAAAATAAATAAATAAACTCTGACATACAAGAAAAAATAGGGATAGACTAGTTTTTGAGTTTTTCCTTCCCTTTATTATGATAGTGATTGTTTGGATAGATTTGGATCTATAAATAATTAAAACAGCAGGGCCTATCCAAGTGAGTACTGCAGTCTCTAGTGACATTTTATTGCATGATTCAGTTAATCTAATAATAGAAGACAAATTACAGCTCCCTCAATTGACTACAGTTTACTTTTTTTAAAGAAGTAATTAAATCTCAAAAATCCCTAGGCTTTCCTCATGACAGTCTCCAAGTTTGGGTCTAACTTTCTGAAATCACACAACAGGGACCAAAGATTTAATTTCAAAATAACTGAATATATTTTTTTGGGGGGAGGGACTAATCAATGTTGTATTTTCTCACCTCTAGGAAGGTTTTCTTAAACAATGTCTGATTTTCACAATAAGAGATAATTTTTTCTATTTTTCTTTAAATACAATGAAGGTCCTCCAATAGTCTGAGATCATTCACAATGCTTGTTAAAACAGAACACATCTATTTTAAGGTGGCTTCTTTATAAAAGTAAAATAAAATAAATCCATAAAGTAAAAAATACTGAAATACTCCTAAGCAGGGCTTATCTCACAAGGGTGTTAGAACTGACTGGGGATCTTACAGATCTTCTAGACCCTTCCTAATCTGATACTCACCTTGGGATATTTGAGAAAGGAAGAGACAGATTGAGAAAGAATTACTAAATTGCACAAAATCACACAGCAAGGTAGTGACAAAGCCAAACACAGTGTGCACCTAACAAATCAGAACACTGTCACTACTGTCCACTCCAACAATTACTACTGCATATGCATTTAGTGATTTTTACAAAGCCCTTTATGTATATTACTTCATTCATCTTCATAAGCATCTTACAAATACAAATGATCAAGTCCAGAAGTGAGTTCTTGCTTCTGTGCCTCTTCAAATCTGCTCCTTCTCTAGGGCAAGTCCCAGTGTCACCAAAATTCACCCTATTGCTCAGGCCCAAATCCTTGAAAGCATCCCAGATTCATCTCTCACTTGTATCCCCACTTCCAATCCATCAACAAATCTCGTCGACTCTACCTTCCAAATGTATCTGACTACGTCTCCCAAGTCCCAGTGACGATGTCTCTACCCTCCACTACAGATGTCCAGGGTATAGATGTTAGACAAATATTGGCTGAAAGTTGTAAGAACAGTCTCCTCAGTGGTCTCCTTCCCAGCCCCTCCAGTTCTGCCTCCTTCACTTCGACTCTCTCCAAAGCAATCTGATAGGGTAGTCCAGTGAAAATGTACAACAGGCCATGTCCCTTCTTCACCCAAAAGTTGTAATTGTATTCTCAGCACCTTGAGAATCAAAGTCAGCTCTAATAATCTTCCCCACTGAGCTCCACTCACCTGTTCTTCCTAGCTCATCTTAGAGGAACCCAAGCATGCTCTTGCCCCAAGGCTCTTTCATTTTCTGTTCTCTCTGCTCAGAATGTTCTCACTGTCCTTCATTCAGCTCTCCTCCCACCCCGATCTCCTCCCCTAAGCTAACTACCCTCTAGCTGTCCTCCAATTCACAGCTATCAAGAGTTATCTCCACTACTCTCTACTCCTCAACCTCTTCCTACCTGGCTTCCATCCCATCACACCCCTGAATTGACTTCTGCTACATTCACCCATAACTTCCTTGTTACCAAAACCCAACAAAAATGTTTTCTTCTTCATCTGAGCTGATCTCTTGCAGCATTTGACACTAGCCACCGCTCCCCCATGTTTTGTACATCAATTCCCTTGCCTTCCACAAAATGCTCATCTTCTTGATGCTCCCCTAACTATCTAGTTCTTCTGCTTCTCCTTGCAGGCTCGGTATCCGGAATGTGACTATTATTAACTACTGCAGTTCTCCACCACAAGAGATCTCAGCCACAAATCTAGATTTGTGAATCTAGATTTCTCTTCTAGAGTCCAGATTCACGTATCCAACTTCCTTTTCACATTTCTTTTAGGAGTGCCACAGGCGTAGCAAATACACATCCAAAACCAAAGAGGTGATCCATGCCCATAATCAAGTACCAACAACAACAAAAAGATCAAATTCGTAAAAGTGAGCTCTTTTGAGTGGTTCCTATCTCCGTAAATGGCACTCCCCGTCCATTTTATTATACCATGCAGAGCTCTGTGTCACCTTAAACACCTTCTTCTTCCTCACCTCCTCACATGGTCAAATTAGTGAACTCTATTAATTCTGCCCCTTGTCCCCAAACTGTCATCTGTACATCTCGACCGCAAACACCTCCTCTAAACCACCACTGTGTTTCATCCTCATGACTGAACTGACAGTCTGTGTCAACTGGTTCTCCACACTACAGCTGTAATAACACATTGAAAAAGCACCTCTGTTCACATTAAAGCCCTCAATTCAAGCTTCTCAATGGCTTCCCATTCCTTAAAATCCCTTAAAATGGTCAACACAGCTCTGCCTCGTCTAGCCCCTTCCTATGCCCTCAGTCTTAGCTTATGTGGTATTCTTAGTCAACCATATTCATCTTATTTTTAACCTTCCTCCCACTGCATTCTTTGCAAATGCTGTTCCTCCTACTAAGAACACTGTTCCTCCTCCCTCCGCACTCCCCCCTATTTACTCAGGTACCTTGTATTCATTTTTTAATTAGTAGCCCAGAGGCCATTGCTTCAATGAAACCCTCTTTCAAATCCCCCAATCTCTGACTTAGAGTTTGGGACTAGTAACTTAAAATTGTATAAATTTCAGCTTTTCCAAGTATAGCATATAAAGAGAGCCAGCTGGCTCAGAGTTGCAAAGAGGACTAAATTGTTTATAAAAATGTCTTGCTCATAGTAAGCGGTCAACAAATATTATTTCCTCCTCTCCTATAATGTTCCCCACCCTCCTAAGATTGTGTAGGACCTAGGACAACACTACTGTAAACTATACATTGGGAATTGAAATAAAGAGAGAATGGCCCCTTCATTCCACCTCTATAGAAAAATAATTTAACTACCAATTGGGAAACCCATGATTCTTCAACAAATTCCACTTCTCAATTATTATGACAGTTTTTATTAGAACACACAAATTCCAGTGACCTGAGGTTCATATTTCCAAATTGCTCCAAGAGATATTGTCAAGTTATATAAGCACTCAGGGGACAAGAGAGGTAGAGAACAAGAAATATCTACTCGACTAGAAGAAAGCTAGGAGAGGTCAAATGCCCTATCAGCAAATATTACCACATGATCAAGACCAGACTCAATATTCGGCAAAGCTTATTTAGCTTATTAAAACAACATTCATTTTAGGATAAAAATTTAGGTAGTCCCTTGTGGCTTATTGTAATAAGACCTGATCTATACAGAAACTCATTGTTAATAAGAGAAAATACAATTCTGAGATTACTTACAGGTGATGGAGGCATCGCAATTCTAAAGTTCTTAGTACTCTCTACTGATCACTTCCACTTTTGAGTGCACTTAAGTTTTAGAATTAATTTTCTAATCATTGACATCTCTTTCATACATCACCATCCTAGATGGAAAATTAAAGAGTGTGGGTATGTACGACCGCGCTTGATGTGAGATTTAGACGTTCAGTTTTGCATTTGTGTATTTGTACTGCAAAAACATTCATATGCACATGTGGTACTCTGATATAAAAATCATAATGATCATTGGAGATTGGTGCTTCTTCCTTTCCACTGAACTCTCTCTGCTAGCACAGCTCCCAGGGGAAGCAATTCACATGACATTGATCCAGTAGACACAGAGAACTGGATTAGGAAAATGGTTCCCCAGTCTCGTTATGTTCATTCTCCTTTTCCTAAAACCAGTTCATATTTAGGAGAGGGAATTTCATCCCCTGGGAAACTGGATTTGAAATCAAAGTGACCAGGTTCCTCTTCTACTCTGAATATAGACTGTCCTTCAAGAAAGAAAACAGCTTCTCCTGGTAGAAGGTGGCATGGAGAGAACAAAATCACCCTTCCTAAAAGCAAAGTGGAGCAGCTAAACATGCCAGTGAGTAAAACCTCGAAAGCTGATCTATGTAGTCTTCATGTATTATGCAAAGGCACAATTTCAGGCAAGTGCTGGGTTGCCCTCCCCCGTGCCCTCCAAAAAACCAGTTTAATAAATTTGCTTGCAAAAAAGTCTAAGAAGTCTCTAATTTGCAATCACCAATTGTATCACATATGGAATCCATCTATGCAGATATATCTACTGCCGTCAGTGTGTCCTTGCCCTGTATCTGTCTCTTCTCCCATTTTCCCACTACCAAAGTCTCTGCTTCCACCATGGACAAAACAAACAAACAAACAACAACAAACAAAAAAAAAATAGAAAGCAAAACAAAATAAGAACTTATAAATAACAATCTCAAAAGAAATTTTTTTAAAATAATTAACAATAGACCAGGCGCGGTGGCTCACGCCTGTAATCCTAGCACTCTGGGAGGCTGAGGCGGGCGGATTGCTTGAGGTCAGGAGTTCAAAACCAGCCTGAGCAAGAGCGAGACCCTGTCTCTACTATAAATAGAAAGAAATTAATTGGCCAACTAATATATAGAGAAAAAAGTAGTCGGGCATAGTGGCGCATGCCTGTAGTCCCAGCTACTCGGAGGCTGAGGCAAGAGGATCACTTGAGCCCAGGAGTTTGAGGTTGCTGTGAGCTAGGCTGACGCCACGGCACTCACTCTAGCCTGGGCAACAAAGTGAGACCCTGTAAATAAATAAATAAATTAATTAATTAATTAAATATAAAAGTTGTGCAAAGCAAGTAAAGCTTAGTGGGCTGTCTTTGAGAATTCAATTGCAGATGCTCTATTTCCATTTATATATTTTGAATACATACACATAGATCTTCACCCATACTCCTTATATATTTCCTCAACCTTTTGCTACATTTTCTTGTGCTGCCTAGAATCCTAATTAAAGACATATTTGGCCAGACACGGTGGCTCATGCCTGTAATCCTAGCACTCTGGGGGGCCAAGGCGGGAGGATTGCTTGAGCTCAGGAGTTTGAGACCAGCCTGAGCAAGAGCGAGACCCCATCTCTACTAAAAATAGAAAGAAATTAATTGGCCAAGTAAAAATATATAGAGAAAAAAATAGCCGGGCATGGTGGCGCATGCCTGTAGACCCAGCTACTTGCGAGGCTGAGGCAGGAGGATCACTTTAGCCCAGGAGTTTGAGGTTGCTGTGAGCTAGACTGATGCCATGGCACTCTAGCCTGGGCAACAGAGTGAGACTCTGTCTCAAAGAAAAAAAAAGACATTGGAGTTGGCAAATATTTGAAAATGACAATACATTTTAAGATTAAGAAGAAACCTGGCAATTTACCGTAAATGGGAGTTTTAGGTTTTTTTTAACTTGCACATTTACTTTTCTGGATTATAAAATCAATACATTAGAAAACAGAAGGCACTATAAATAATCACTTTATAAACTCACCATCCAGTCTATATGTAATTAATATTCAGGGCTTTTTCTTTCCTTTTTAAATATGTATTTTTCTGGAGTTGATACACTGCTTTCATCTTAAATTTTCCCCTTAGCATTTAAACTTAAAAGCATTTCCCTCTGTCGTTAAAAGTCTTCATAAACATAGCTTTTAATGGCCGTATAATGCTGCATTGTATGCATTTACCATAATTTATTTAAGTATTCTTCCAACGTTGTGTATTTAGGCAGTTTCCAATTTTTTATTTTTGAAAAGAAAGCTGCAATTAACGTATTTATGCAAGAATCTTTGCATTTCAGAGTATTTTTTCAGGCTGGATTCTGAGAAGAGGAATCCCAGAGCCAGAGGGAGGGTATACTGCTTCCCATTTTACATGAACTTGGGGTACACTGAGGCACGAGCCACTCTCAGGGGTTGGACAGGTGACAGCAACTCAAAGTGGGGCAAAAAACAGATGAAAGTGAAAAATAAGACTGCCAACAAGCAAGTGGGAGAGAGAAAGGGAGAGAGAGAGAGAGAGAGAGAGGGAAAGGTAAAAAGATGCCAAAGATACACTTCAACCTATTACAAAATTTTGTCTTCGACTGGTCCCACATAAGAAAAAAGGGCCTTTATTCTATTTTCTTTACACATGATCTCCTGTTTTCAGTATCTAGGTCTTGGGCTAAAAATGTTACTGCTCTAGGTCAGCTATAATATTACAAGTTAAAAAATAAAAATTTATGTTTGCTTGTAGGGTTATATGCATTCCAAACTCAGAACAAGAAACTAAGGGTGATTGCAGAGGGTGATTGCATTATCAATTCAAACATTAGCCCCACCACTTGTAACCATACGCAGAACATTTACCTTCTTTATGACTCAACTTCCTCATCTATGAAATGGGTACAGTTAACAGTACCTGCCAGAATCCCAGGTTTCAGCACCAAAGACGTCAGGGTGGGAGTTTGCCCTCAGTTCTCAGTGTGCTCTTGGCCAGACAATGATCAGACACACCAAAGTGGCAAGTCCAGACTCTCATCCTGGTACTCTGACTCCTTTCTTGAAAAAAAATCACCAGTGAGGCCAACAGGATGGAGTAACCTCAGGCATGGAAAGTTTCGCAAGAGCAGCTCTTTATTGTAGAATAAAACAGGTCTGTCTTCACGAGTGGAGAGAAACAAACCAACACACCCACTGATCCACTCACTTCTTTTGACTTCTCAGATTGTTTCATCAGCCCAGTCTGGAGAAGGGCTCTTGGGAGGTGTAGGATGTTATCAAATGATCAACAGGTATCCTCAAAATCCCATGTGCCTGTCCCTCTAATGAAGCCCATCTCAGGGTGAGTGAACCACAATGCAGATTCAAGCTAATGGCATACTGACTACCTTTAGGTGACTCTAGGTCATTTTCTAAATCTTATTCTGCCTGGGCTGGGGAATTCCTAGATTGATAAAGCAGTCCCTCCCTCCCCAAGTACAGCAGTTTGCTCTGGATAGGATTAAGGGTTGGGCAATCCCAAAATGGAGTCCGCTACCTCTCTCCTTCTTCCCAGGTGGAGCAATTGCTTGAAACAGCACCAAAGCAGGAAACCCTTGTCCCAAGAAAAGCCAGAGATCCCAACTATCTACCTAATAGTACCCACAAAATTGTTGTGAGGATAAAATGAGTTAATGGCATAAAGTGTTTAGAATAGTGCCTGGCACATACTAAGCGCTATAAAAGTATTTGTTGTTGTTATCATAAATGGAGTTATGGGCGAAAAAATATCTGTAAGCTGAAATCGACCTTTTCAGTGTGGAAAGAATGAACTGGAATAGTAGGAAATCAATTTCATTTTTTACAATAGTATTAACATATGGTAGCAAAGATCAACAGAAATAGGTGAAAGTTGAGCTTGCCAAGTACTGCTGCTACATGGTATTAAAGTCAAGATAATAAATTCAACATAAAAGGACTAGGTAATCTTTGTTTTGATCACTGCAAGAAGTCATTCAGCATCCAGACTAAGAAGATAACTGAAGTCAACAATAATAAATATACACCAGCAGTCGAGAAGCCTGGGATGTATGTCAACCTTTGAAAGTTCATGTCAACATTACACGTGGATTTGAAAGAAGTTATATTCCTAGATTCATCTTGAACAACCAAGTGTTCCAGTGAGGCATACATTAATCCAGTTGACAGCTTGTGAAATGAAAGCCCCAATATGGCCAACTCACATGGCTAAGGTCACCAAAAAAAAGTGCAGGCAGGTAGAAAAATATTCCTGTGTCTACACAGGCATCTCTGTCGGGAAGAAGTATCTAAACTCCAGGAAAAAAAAAAAAAAGAATTAATTGGAAGCATGCAAGAGAAGAAGAAACTGTGCTAGCACATTATACAGAAAAGGTACCCTCAGGAAATACTGGTTGATGAGGAGGAGACACTCTTGATTGAACTAATTAAGTAATTGGAAAAGAATTTCCATTTCCAAATTCGGCACTCCAATGAGACTGTGCGTCTTACTTATGTGACAAGAGTAGTGTAAGTGAGCCAAGCAGCAACACTAACACAGACAGTTCCTTGTCTGAAATCCCACAGCTCAACTCTTCTCTTCTTACATCAAGCCTACTTGTAGAACAAGAGAAGGTATTTGTAATGTGTTATGTCTTCCAATAAACCCACGGTTACGACTGTGTCTTTAACTACTTTACATCACTCTCAGCCTCTAGCACAGTGTCTTGCATGTAGCAAACACCAAATTGATATTAAATAAGTATTCCTTCTAATTTTGAGCTCTTGTCTGCTTGGCCGATTCCATCCCATTCATTCATTCATTTTTTTCAGGGTATTAAGAGAGTACAAACATCTTGGTTACATTTTACATCATTTTTAATAAATTTAGGCATTTGCTCACATATTCTCAATGAAAAGCAAACACTTAGATCTGCAAAGCAGTTATGCTGAAGCTGGAGCCATTTCAGTGTTTTCCCAGTAAAGTTTGCACTGGTTGGTGATCAAGCATTTATGTAAACATTATCCTAGGGCAGATTTTGTTGTCTCCAGAGCAAAAATGCATTCTCCCTTGCTCCCCCTACACATTTAGCTGTTGTGCCAATTAATGAGTTCAGGAGGGAAAACAAAATAACATATTAAAATGTATGTACAATTTAAAGTGATGTGCTCAAATATCTTCCTACCACTATCCAAAGAAATGCAACAACTTATTTGCAGACAACATGACCTTCCCCAATCATATTCTCTCCTTCTCTCCATAGGTGACCATTATTCTGAAACTCATTTAATCATTCTTCTGAAAATCTCTATAGTACTACTACATATGAACACATTTCATTTCTACACAATAGACTGCTGAATTTTGCCTGTTTTGACCTTACATAAATGGAGTAATTTGTATGGGCTTTTCCACTACCTTCTTTCTCACTGCTCACCCCTAGGAATTTGTTTTTGAAGTTCATCCAGACTGATGAGTATTACTGTACTTCAGTTATTTTAATAGCTGTAGAGTGCTCCTATCTTTCTATTTATCTGTCAATCGGTCTCAATCTATTTATGTGTCTGTCTATCCTGCTGATAGATAATTTTGTTTTTTCCAGTTTTTGGCCATGGCAATCATTTCAGGAAAATTCTTATATATGTTTCCTGGTGCACGTGTGCAGGAATTTCTCTACAGTATATACATGGGATTAGTATTGTTAATCTGTGAACACATATATCTTCAAATTTTACAGCTAATGCCAAATTATTTAGAGTGATTGTGTATCTCCCAAAGCAGTGTTGCTTCTCATCCTAGCCAAAATTTATTATCAGGATTTCTACGATGTTGCTAATATTGGATGAGAAATGGTATCTCAGTAAGGTTTTATTTTTCACTATCATGACTACTAATCTTAAAAGTCTTTAGATGTTCTTTGGCCACCAGGATACATTTACTGAATAATGTCTGCTCAAGTATTTTTCACATTTGCTTTTATGTTATTTGCTATTTTATTATTGATTTTGAGAAGTTCTTTATATATTCCAGATATTGATCCTTTGTAGGTTAGATGTATTCCATATTTCTTCTACTTCTTTTTTGGCAGCCTGTCTTCTCCATTTTTTTCATGGGTCTTTCATGGAAAAAAAAAAATGAATACATGTTATATATCCAAATAACTCCTCCTTTTTTTTCATTAGTTTCTACCTTTTTTCTTTGTTTAGGAATTCATTCCTTGCCTTGATTTTGTAAAAATATTTTCACTCAGTGCCCAGCAGTCTTCCAGGTGGTGGAAACACAACAACAAATAAAATTTAAAAATTCTGTCAGTGTAGGAAGGGTGTCTAGACAGTACTAAGTAAAATACACTATTTGTCCAAAAAGATTAGCGTTCTGTAGATTTTTTTTTTAAGGCAAGGAAACGGGCTGGTGAATGCCAATACAACATGGGAGTATTTATTGAGGGGAGTTGGTTTCAGGAACGGTCAGGGATGGCCTCTGAGACGTGACATCTGAGCAGAGTTCTCATGGGACTGAACAGGGGACCCAAGTGGATACCTGAGGCAAGAGCCTTCCAGGTATAAGGAAGAGCAAGGGCAAAGGCCCTGAGGTAGGGGCATGCCTGGTATGTTCTAGAAAGTTTAGAGAAAACACTATGGTTGGAGAAGAGGAAGTAAGGGAAAGAGTTGTAGGAAATTCCCCCAAATCTGACCCTTCTCCAGGCTTCACATCTTTGCAGTAGGAAATTCTGTCTGCCAGTTGCTCTAGATAATATCCTTGAGGTCATCCTCCCTGCCTCTCTTTTCTCACATTCCACAACCATGTGGAATCTGACCATGTTTCAACCCCTGCACTGCCATCACCATAGTCAGGTCAATACTGAACTTCTCTACTCACCTCTTAACCAGCCTCCTTGTTTCCATGCTTGCTGCCCTACTCTTGCTTTCTCCCAAAATAGCCTCCAATTTTTAAAACTAAGTTATTTCTCAAAACACTTCCCATCTCACTCTTCTCGTCTTGAGTTACAAGACCCTACCCCACAGATCCACTGGTCACTGCTCCTCTGATCTTATCTGCTACTCTCCCTCTTCCTTTTTTTTTTTTTTTTTGTTTTTGAGACAGAGTCTCACTTTGTTGCCCAGGCTAGAGTAAGTGCCGTGGCATCAGCCTAGCTCACAGCAACCTCAAACTCCTGGGCTCAAGCAATCCTGCTGCCTCAGCCTCCCGAGTAGCTGGGACTACAGGCATGCACCACCCTCTTAGATTTGTTAAGCTCAGGCCCTTTGTGATGTCTCCCCCTTTTTCTCTCCCCCACCCCCTACACACTAAATCCCAAATTACTCTCAAGGAGAAAATAGAGTTATTTGCAAACTAGCAAGCTTGACAGTTTTTTTTAAAAAATTACTATTAATAATGAAATAAGTTCTAGCCAGTTTGCTTAGGTATTCCCTTTTCTTTCATGCCTACAATTTTCCTCCACTTAAAACTAGGAAGAATTATAGAAAACATCACTAATCTCTATTTTTAGCTCTGCCCTGAGGATCGACAAAGCCATTTCTCTAATTACTCACAACACGACCACTGAAGTCTTACTTGATGAATCTCTTTAGAAAGTAAAGGCAGGGTACCGTCTGCTACAGATGAAATTTAAATGAACATTCCAAAATAGAGTAAAATTTATAAAATAAAAAATAGTAAGGCATACACCTTAACCTAAAAAAAAAAAAAAAAGCATCTCGAATATTCCCTGAGCTCTCCCTTCAATCCTATGCATGTGTTTGGTCTGCTCACTTAAACACTGTGGTCCCTTTGGAATGAAGAGCGTTTGCATTGCCTAACATACAAAAGAAGAGAGAAAAAACAAAACACTTAACATGAAACAGCCACGTTTTTTTCCCCACAAGGCAAATGATATCAGCTGCAACAGCCTTAAACATTTATAGCTAACTAAATTTTTTATGAGATGCGAGTAAGAAGGTTCAATCCAGTCCTGAAGAATGACAGCCCCGTTACAGCGAGGCTGTGCCCCTGTCTTTTTATTCTGAATTGGAATTTTCATCAAAGCGTTGAGAAAGGCTGAGTAACAATTCTGCCCTGTACGATCCTAAGTCTTTTATTCGAAATACTAGCTGGCTTCTTTTCTTGTCTAACAGTTTTATAAAGAACCAAATAGCTGTAAGATGGAGAGTGTAAATTGAAAAAGAAAACACCCTCATGCAACTGGCATCGTTAGCATCCAGAGAAAGGAAATTCTTACTCTCAGTAAGCAGTGCGCAATATTAACATTTACATATTATTCTCCCCAAAATGCCACTGCCCCATTTTCTTGCTACTCCACGTCTGCATGAAATCAGAAAATGCCTTTTTTGTACAATCTCCACAACAATGTTTTAGCACAAAGAGGCGTAGTAACACATTATTAATATTTATGAACCTGGAGAAATCAGTAAAGCTTGGCTTTCAAAAAGACCACCCTTGCCTAGACTCCCGTCATCAAAAAGTAATAAAATTAGCTCAGAACAGCTTAGGAAAAAATAACCTGAAAAAAAATATAGTTAGATCATAAGAGGGGAGAGGAAGCTGAAATATAAAACGGAAAGAAATGCTAGACCTAGGATACATTCATCAGAATAACCTTTTTTAAATTAGTGTTGCACTGCAAACTCCAGTGTGAGACAACATCCCATGAATGTACCAGGCGTGGTGGAATGGGCTGGGTGGCCACATCATGGGTTTGTAGCATGAAGAACAGCCATGGAAGATTCTAGTGCTTTATCAGGTCTGGCTTTGGCCATCTTTTGTAGAGAAAGGGTAAAGGTCATTGCAAGGTAGTAGGGTCAGAAAAACTGCTAGTGAAATTCGGAAGACAAACTTCTTTTTATCTGTGTTGGCGTATCTCACATAAAGACATATAAACACATACGTGCACTTGGACACCAGACAGACAGACAGACACACACACGCACACAGAGTTACTGGTTGAATTGTGTCCCAAAGCAGTAATGTTGAAGTCCTGATCCCCAGTGCCTCAGAATGTCACCTTATTTGGAAATAAGTTTATGGCAGGTGCAATTAGTTAAGACGCGGTCATACGAAAGTAGGGTGGACCTTTAACCCACTATGACCAGTGTACCCACAAAAAGAGGGAAATTTGGACACAGAGACCAAGACATGCAGGGAGACCACCGCCTGATGACAGAGGCAGAGATCTGGAGTGACACAGCTACAAGCCAAGGAACACCCAGGACTGACGGTCATGGCCAGAAGCTAGGCAGAGGCAAGGAATGATTCTACCAGCCAGGACTTCAGAGGGAACAAGGCTCTTGTCTCTTTTAGTCAGTTTCTGTTGTTTTTAAGCCACCCAGTTCATGGGACTTTCTTATAGCAGCCCTAGGAAACACACACACATACCCCACACACTTTTTTTTACCAAAACACCTGGAAGGCGATGTCTAATAATGTGCATTTGTATATTATCATCGTAGATAATTCCAAAAACTGAGTAGAAAAAAAAATCAACATATGCTTTGAGAAGAATAAATTATAACTAGCTGTAAATACCTTGCATTTTAACACGAATGCAAGTGCAACATGGCATTATACATGCATTCAGTAGTGCTAGACACTCGGTTATTGAAGGAACCAACACTGGCTTGAAAATGATGTCAAGTTCTTCCCTCTGAACTGCAGAAGAAGTTGGAGCACTATAGTGTAGTAACTAAGCCCAAGCTTGGATTCCCTAACCACGTTACTCACTCTTGCAAGAGGCCACTGAATAATGAGATCAATTTCTTGCATAAATATTTTCATTCCTCCACTGCCTGTAGGAGGACTTTGGTTATGGGCCTCCTCCTCTTCCATGGAGATTTCTCCAACAGCCTCCCTACCAACTTCACCCCTTTCAAATCCAATCTGCTCACAACCATATGGCCACAACTCTCTCATTTAAAGCTATTCAGTGATTTCTATTCATGTACAGCTATATTTCCTAAACCACTAGTCCAGTAGAATGTTAATATGTGTCATGTTGGATAATACTTTTTGGTTCAGAGAGAACCGAGAAAGTCTGGCTTAAAAAAATCAAACAGGGTCCTTTACTGAATGACTCATAGTCTCTAGTATGTGATGTGCATGGCGAAATCCCAAAGGGGAAGGCCAGCGAGCAGTGTTTTCCAAACATACTGAACCATGGAACCCTTTTTAGTCAAATGTCAGGGGACTATTAATAGATTCCGTAGAACAGATTTGGAGGGAGTATTTCCCCAAGGCAGTGGAAGGTAATCTATCAAACTGATCTGAAACATATAGTATCCTCCCACCCAAGTTATGTGCATTATTCTAAAAGAGTGGTTTCACCTAAAAATTCTTTCGCAGGCACCCTATTAGGTGATTTAAATGAGATATATTTTTATTATATATGTGGGAGAGAATTTTACCCAAGAGAAACATGCTAGGTAGGTAGACCAGAAATACCAAAGACTCCATTCAAAGACTTCACTCATTCATGGACTCTAGTTTAAGGGCAGTCAGGGAAGGCCTCATGGAGAAAGTGGCATCTGGACAGAAACCCACAGAAAGTCAGGGATTAAGCCGTGCAGATATCCAAAGCAAGCTCATTCCTAGTGCAGGAAGCAGCTAGTGCAAGGGTCCTGTGGTACCTCTGAAAGAGCAAGGATGCCCTGTGTGTGCTGCACAGTGAGCTGGGGTGAGAGGAAACGAGGTCGGACGGTCACAAGAGGCCACATGATAAAGGGCACTGGAGGTCATGGCAAGGACCCTGGGAACTTAAGTGAGGTCAGAAGTGACTAGATAGTTTGAAGAGCTGTATGATGTGACTACAGCTTTGGAAGGCTCACACTGGCTAATGAAATACGGTTTAAAGGTGGGATAACAACAGATATGAGGCTATTGTAAAAATCCAGGCAAAAGATGGTGGATGGTAGCAAATAAGGTGGTAAGAAGTGCCAAATTCTGGATGTACTCAGCTAACTGTTTAGGGATTGCATGTGAGGTGTGAGACAAAGAGAAGAGTAGAAGTGATTCCAAAGTTTTGAGCCAGATCTACTAGAAAACTGTAGGTGCCAATTTGTAGGGGGAGGGATAATTGAGAGATGAAGGAGTCAGTTTCTGCATGATGCTAAAACGTTAGAGAAGTTAAAAAGAACTGCATCTATATGTTTGCAAATACACCGATTTACATCATCTAATTATAACTACAGGGAGTACTGCAAAGAACCAAACAAACGAAAACAATCAACAAAATCAAAGCACGTAGCCTGATGAGAGTGTTTATCTTCTTTCAATCCCTACAAAACATGGCACTGAGGTTCCATTTAAAGACTAAAGTATAATTTTTTTGTTAACCATTCACATGTATAATCATGTTGTCCAGATACAAAAATAGGAAAGTATATTCCTTCACATTCTGACCATTTGACATCAAGGCAAGTCGGTGGTTTGTTGTTCTAAAGGTAAAGCTCTAATTTAAGTTTCAATTAGCATAGTAAGTGTAGCTTTCAAGAGCACTAAATACGCCCCTTAGACAAATCTACTCCTCTTTAGACTGCAAACCTGCAAACACACGATTTGTCATAAACCACTCTGGGCTTAGGAAAATTTGTTTTCAGAGTAAGCAGTGGGTGTGTGTTTAGGGTGGGGGTGGACGGGGCACATTATACACTGTGAATTTAAAGCATCTAAACACTCTGGTCCTTCTACACCACTCAGCCCCTAGAAACTAAACTGAAAATTCCCCCTGCCCCCTCCCCCAGAGTCGTTAATAGATTGGTTCAAGCGCATTTTCTCCAAAGGCCATTATTAAGCCATCCAAGAAGTGTATGGCTGGTGTCCAGGCACCCAATGCTGCACGAACAGGTGGGGGAGTTCCCCAGGGCTGCTACTCGTTCATTGGACCTTTGGACAGAGCAATGGTAAGGTTGGCCACAAGCAGCAAAGAGGGTGGGTAACACAAAGAAACTGAAACCAAAGAAGCCTATCTAAGGCAGGATTTTATTCCTATTCCGCAAGTTCAGTCCTGGTGTAGCATCTGTAAAATGGACACATTTACTGGCCCCTGTGATCAAAATGAGTCAGTCAGTAAGATTTCACAGTTACATTCAAAGAAAACCAGAAACAAATAATATTTTTAATATGCAATGGTTATTTTCAGCACGTGATTAAGATTGAACAATCTCCTCCTTTCTAAGATTTATAATGCAGTTAAAAAAAAAAAAACCTTCACTTTTTAAAAAAAAATGGCATCTATTATGTATTATAGTAACCAAAGCCTCTAAAATTATTTCCTCTATGTAGGTGATATAATTTTAAAAGACTTAAAAGAATTATAATAAATGTCATTGTCATTATTTTTATTTCCAATGACCAAGACAAGGGAGGATAGAGACTCATTGTTGGCAAATGCAATCTGCGCTCTATTTAAAATGATAGCAAGGCAAACAGGTGGCATGGGCGGGGTTGTGAAAAGGCTGGAGAAAGAGGCTCATCGTGTCAGAGGATCTACGAATGTCACCTCGCCCAAATCCAAGGACCCAAACATGAGACTTTTCTAGCCTCTGCAAGAACAAGAAACTCACATCTGCCAAAGGCAGGCGACATCTCAATGTCTGGAAAGCTGATGGCAGGTTCAGGCGGGGGTAAGACAGGTTCACTCTTAGAAATGGGTCATAATGAGAAATGTTACATGAGGGTGGCAACTGGGTTTGCACGTAGCAGGCAAGCCTTGACATTCCAAACTCTGGGTGGTAACCCTGCCCCTGCGTGTAACTCGGGCTTTCCTGGAGATGGGAGGGGGAAGAAAGTGGACAAGAGGTGCCACTTCTCAAAATCTTCCAGGAGTCGGGAATCAAGTGGCAAGTCCAGTCTGCCAAGGCACATGCAGCTAACTACCTAAAACTGCAGCCTCCAGGAAAGAGCACGGCCAGGATTGAAAGCGCACCTTCTTTTTTTTTTTTTCTTTTGAGACAGAGTCTCACTCTGTTTCCCCAGCTAGAGTGCCGTGGCGTCAGCCTAGCTCATAGCAACCTCAAACTCCTGGGCTTGAGCAATCCTTCTGCCTCAGCCTCCCGAGTAGCTGGGACTACTCCCATGTAGCATGCACCACCATACCCAGCTAACTTTTTCTATATTTTTTCAGTTGTCCAATTAATTTCTTTCTATTTTTGGTAGAGACTGGGGTCTCACTCTTGCTCAGGCTGGTCTCGAACTCCTGATCCTCCCGCCTCAGCCTCCCAGAGAGGTAGGATTACAGGCATGAGCCACCATGCCAGTCCCAAAGTGCACATTCTTAACAGTCCTATTCTAGCTGAGACAGGTACTGTTCTATACCTATGGTGGCTGGATTTTGTAAGGATTCTTAGAGGGTTTTAAAGAACTAGGTTAAAATAGAGACCTCTGATGTACCATTCTCCATTTGTATAGGTCTCCCGAGAGTAGTATGGCTATTAGCACACAGGCTACCTAGCATAACTGACCCAAAACTTTAGGTACTGAAGCTGTGTAAGCTTCGCACTAAGTTGATTTGCCTCTACCCATCTGATTACATTTCAATGAGTGAAGTATCCAAAGCAGACTTTTTCTGAGCAAAAATAGAAACAGGGCTATACAAAACTATTGGCATGGCAAGGCACTGTCCAATCACAACAGTGTGTGCTGTGAACAACCCATCAATGAACTTGAATGAACCCACTGACCTTCACCCTGGAGAGGAGTAAGAAAGGGCTCCCTGCTCTCATCACCAAGAACAGAGCACTGGTTTTATGTAGGAAAACTTTCAAGTCTCCTTACAAGAGCTAAGGAAAAACAATACCTGTTTATTACAGCTGGGATCTGTGTTTAGAGCAAGAGTCGGAAAAGGATGAGGAACTAAAATTTACTGAGCACCTACTACGTTCTAGCTGGTTGACTGTATCTTATTGACTCTACACAACAACCCCAAGACAGGTATCATCGTCCCAGGGTAAGATTCGGAAAGGCTCAGGAAATCAAACGACTTGACTCATGTTAGATGTCTTACAAAGTAATGTGATGACATTCTAGTTCAAATGTACCCACTGCTATTATATTGGTTGCTAACATCTTCATTTTACTTAGTATTGCCATCGCATATTGGTAAGAGCCTTAAAAGTTTTATTTTTAATTTTTTTATGTCAATAGGTGTAGAACGCACAAGTGGTTTTCTGTTACATGGATGAATTAATTGTATAATTGTGAAATCAGGGCTCATAGTGTACGTATCACTCAAATAGTGCACACTGAATCCAATAGGTAATATTCATCCCTCACTCCAGAGGAAAAAAAAAAAAGCTTTAAGCTAAATTTATGTCAAAATTTCCTCAAGTATTTTTATGGTTTTCTACCATTGAAAAAAATTATGTTTATTCACTATAGGTAAATTAACTGGGTTAGGTCTTATTTAAATGTTTTTCAAATTATACTGATACATGCTTACTGTTAAAAATTTCAAAATCACTTACAAATATATTTCAAAGAATAGACATCCTGTATGACCACAAAGTAATTTGTATTTATAATGTTATATATTGACATCTCGCTCCATATGTGTGTTTTGTATGTGTAAAATAAATCATATATTAACATTGTTTTTTTCAAAACATGTAATTTTGTATCCTTCTTTTAAAATTTTACATTGTATCAAAAGTTTTCCTATGTCATATAGCTTCATGATATCTTCTTGAATTGTTGAAACTATTAAGCTGTTTAACCATGCTCCTTCAGTTAGATATGTGGGCTTTTTCCACATTTAGTACAAGAATAATGTTTCAGTAAAAACATCCTTTGTATATGCATCTTTGCTTTTATCTCTAGTACATTTTTAGGTGTGGTTTTTATATGAACATCTGCCAAGTCTATACATTTGTAAAGCTGAAGCTTCATGATACGTATTACCCAACTGCTTTCCAGAAAGATGAGGCCTGCTTCTCCACAACTTTCCCAGTATTTAGTAGAATCCATCAAAGCTTTATGAAAAGTCCTAACCCTCAAAAGAGAGAAACAGCTATTTCAAATTATTTGAATTCAAAAAGAAAAAAAAATTTAGTCATTTTTCTATTGTGTTGTTTTTTTCTCTATATTAATATGGTATCTTTAAATACCACAGAAATTAAGCTTTTGCCTGGTATGTATTTAAAACACATTTTCCAAGTTTATCACTTCTCTTTTAACTTCATTTACAGTGACTTTTAAATGTTGACTACAGTTTGTGTCTCATCAGAATTAGTTTGGTTGTTTCTTCTTGGTTTTACATAAATATTTTTCATTTTTCTTTCATTGCACCTGGATTTCATGTTTGCTTTGAGAATCTTTCCTCACTGCAAGATTATAAAAGCAATCCATATTTTCTTCTAATACTTTTATTACTTTTAATTTGAATTTATAATCCTTCTACTTTTTGCGTATCTTATAAAATAGGAATCTAACCATTTCTAGACAAATTGATAGCAAATTGTCTCAAGCCCTTCTGTTAACCAATCTATCTTTCCCCATTGATCTCAAACACATTTTTCAAATTCTTAAATGCATGTGTGTATGTCTGTATACTAACAGTATATACACGTGCACGAATAAACGTGTCTATGAGAGAGTGAGTTGCTCTCATTAAACTTGCCATTTCTTTATGTCATTTGTGACCCCAGCCTGGCAAATGTCAAAGGTACGCGGGTCCGAGCTCACTAACGTGGAAATGATATACTCCAGGTGTTTGTCAGGAAGCTCAGAGAACATGAACTTGAATTCACGACTTCCCCAACAATGATCAGAAGCGTGGATACAGAAATGATCGAGTTTTACCTAAAGTTTATGCAGATTTCCACTGCTGGATAATCTGAAATTCAATTTTGGATTAATCCAACCAGAAGAATGTTGTTCCTGGATTGCTTTTTCCTTCTGGTAAAATTGTTGTGACTGTATTGCTCTCTGACCTGAAACCCTCTGACTACTTAAGGAGCATTAAAGTATACAGCTTTATGACTTGGTGATGTACCCTATACTCTGCAAGAACTGTTTCCAACGGAGACTTCTCTTTTCTCACTTAGAGGAGGAGTGGGCCTCCACCAGGGTAACTGGCTTGTGTTTATTTTATGGACATTGTCAACATTGAAGTAACTGTGCTTTTCTCTTAGAGGTGGCTATCAGAATATTTACAACTTGTGACCCTGATTCAGCAAATGAACAGAATCTCAAACTTTTTATGCTAACTTCACTCCCATCTCGTCCATTTTCAAAACCTTATATTCTGTTTGTCCTGATTTCCTTACTTATGTTATCTTCGTATACGATATATATTCTCATAAACTGCCTTACATATATTTTAGAAAAAGGTGTGGTATAAATAAATAATGTAAGGACACTCTGTAGGAAAACTTCTGTGACTTCCACCCCCTTGATAAAAGATGAGTTTCAGAGAAAACCAAGTTTTTTAAACCTGTCTACAGCAGAGCTCAGCAAATACCTGTTGACATTTGGTGCTATATTTAGAGAGTAGTATCCAGTTCTAAGTAATTTTACAAAATTACCAATCATTTTCCAATGGTAAGTTTTGGGGATGCTATTTTACCCAGTATCGTTATGTTCTGCTTGTTCCAAATTATACTTTCTTCTGTAAACATCTGCCAAAGCAAATAAGACCTACATGTGAGTGGGAATAATACATTACTCTCTAAAGATAGAAAACATAATATTCTTATTTTTAACACAAACTTCTTGAAAAGCAGCATAAAATGAAAAAAGAAGTTTGTTTGTTTTAAAATCCAAGTCATGTCCAGCCTTTTATCCCAACATTAACTGATGTCAATATTGCCATTCCTGACCTGCACCTAAAATGGGTCACTGAAAAGAAACTGCTTGGACATTCGTCACATGCGTATTTGTGCACAAGTATATACAAAAAAATAAGCCTTTAATACTTTACCAATGTCCCTTTTTCAAATGAAAATTTTATTATCTCATAACTAGAAGCCCAGTACCACAAGATCCTTAAAGCCTCCTCTAATTCTATGAGTCTATTTGGAATTTAGAGATAAAATACCATCTTAGTTCTCTCTTGCTCACCAAAAAAAAATTCCAACACATTTTCTGAGACTTTGAAATATTCTAACAGGGTTTGAAAAAATGCAATGTTTTATGACCCTGGAGTTTTATGAAATAAGGATCATATATAAATACCAGTCGATGGGATTTGTGAAGAATTAGTATAGTACATTGGCATTTGCCTTTAACCTTTTTGATAACTTGTTGAGCAACCCTAAAGTCCATCATTTGTAACAGTTTGTCATTTTTATGAAGCATAAGTTTGAATGGTGCATGCTCTGAACTTAGCACGCAGCGGTGAATCCCTTAACTAGTGACAATAATGACTGAACATTCCAAATTTCACACATTGATGCGCCATGTTGTTTTTTCTACTTGTCATCATATTCATATGATTCTGCATGACCTTTTTCTGAAAACTGATAGTTGAGACAAAATGCAAAGAAAATGGGGCACAATCAAGTACAAATATGCATTATTACTCTACAGTATTTTTATGTAGTAAATAACCAGTTGCTCTCGTTATACACTCCTAAAGGGTCCCAAATAAAAGAGGAACAAATGTTTTCTACAGTAATCCCCCCTTATCCATGATTTCACTTTCCATGGTTTCAGTTATCCATGGTCAACTGCAATCCAAAAATATTATACAGAAAGTTCCACAAACAAACAACTCTTAAGTCTTAAATCATGCACTGCTCTGAGCAGCATGATGAAATCCCGCCCCACCCTGTCCAGGACAAGAATCCTCCTTTAGTCCAGTGGATTCACACTGCAGACACCTCCACCCACCCATGGGCCACTTAGGAGACTTCTGGGGTGTCATATCCATGGTATCACAGTGCTTGTGTGCCAGTCACCCTTATTTTACTTAATAATGGCCCCAAGGCAATAATGGCCCCAAGGCAATAATGGCCCCAAAGCGTAAGAACAGTGATTGTAGTATATTGTTGTAACTGTTCTATTTTAATGTAAGTTATTGCTGTTAATCTTTTACTGTGCCTAATTTATCAATTAGACTTTATCACAGGGATGTAGGCATAAAAAAAAAAAAAACAGTCTACACAGGGCTCAGTACCATCTGCAGTTTCAGGAGTTCATGGGACATCTTGGAATATATCCCCTGCAGATAAGGGAGGTCTATTATATTTTGTTTTAAACACTAATGCATTTTGTAAAGAAAAATACATAGTATAATTGACTACAATTGAGGAAGAGTATCTGGAGCTACCCACACATTTCAAGACCTGAGAGAGGTTATCAGGTCCTACCTATTTTATATGCCAAGGGTTTATTCTATTTAACACTTTAAAGTGTTAAATAGACCTGAGAGAGGTTATCAGGTCCTACCTATTTTATATGCCAAGGGTTTATTCTATTTAACACTTTATACTTATGCTTTAATTTTCATCAAACAGTCTGATTGTAGAAGAGGAGAATATTTACTTTTTTAAAGACTCTGGTTGTCTTATCACAGTACAGTAAGAAATTAGAGGAGACAGAAAAACATCTCTGAAGAAAAAATTTGAATTAAGAGGATCTTAGATTTGGAAGCTGTAATCTATCAAATCAAAATAAGCATAATAAATAGGACATCTTTTTGTCAGCTAATGTTTTTCTAAAATCTTGAAATCTGCACATACTCCCCTATTTTGACAATTGTGTTTTACCTGTTTCCTCACGTGCCTGCCCCCTACTAGGTGCTAAAT
This sequence comes from Mirza zaza, assembly GCA_008750895.1. NCBI lineage: Eukaryota > Metazoa > Chordata > Mammalia > Primates > Cheirogaleidae > Mirza > Mirza zaza. The sequence goes on from VSMD01132097.1 coordinate 174,581, forward strand.
TCCTTAAATATAAGGGACTTACGTCTTCCTGTTTGTATCACTGACATATAGTAGCTACTTCATACATGTTTTAGAAACAGATCAATACTGCCTCTCTATCCTCCAGTCCAAACACTTCTTCCCAATGACCCCACAGATCATTATTTCTCAATCCTAAGAATTGTCTCTTGTAATGGATGCTTGGGGTGGTGGCCACAAACACCCTTGGGACTCAAGTATTCATGCTTCCAATTACCCAAGTGTTGGCTCCAGACACCTCCAAGCTAGACCCTATCTGGGCAATACCCTCCGTTGGAGAAAGCTGTCACTCAAGTTTTCACCCCCTTCCTGGGAAAGCCTGCATCCAATGCAGGAGGTGAGGACAAGGTGAGCAAGCGGAGCTTCATCTGTATTTACAGCCGCTCCCCATGGCTCGCATCACCGCCTGAGCTCCGCCTCCTGTCAGATCAGCAGCGGCATTAAATTCTCACAGGAGGACTAACTCTACTGTAAACTGGGCATGTGAGGGGTTTAGGTTGTGTGCCTCCTTATGAGAATCTAATGCCTCATGATATGAGGCGGTGATGCTAGCACTGGGGAGTGGCTGCAAATATAGATTCTCATTAGCAGAGAGGTTTGACTGCACAATAAACATAATACACTTGAATCACCCCAAAACCACCTTCCACCCTAGTCTATTAAAAAACTGTCTTTCATGAAATTGGCCCCTTGGTGCTGAAAAACGTTAAGGACTGCTGTTCTATTGCTTACAATTAAGTGGAATGCAGATTGCATTAAAGATTTAAATATGTAAAGGTGATCCCCAAACCCCAAAGTTTTTTTTCAGACTTTGCCTTGACATGTATAAAATAAAGGCAATAAAAATAGGGCTGATCAATTTTGCAATTTTGTGATTCTCCTCAGCAGTCCTTTCTTTTCTCTTAAATAAAAGTTGCAGAAACTAATTTACCACTTATGCGATGAAACATTTCCCCAAACCATCCCTGTGATGAAAATCTCTTCAGCCCAACTGTAATAACTGTTATGAAAGCAAAGCTATTACGCAAAGTCCTAAGGCAAACATCTTTAAATAGCAAAAAACTCTTTAAAAATAGACCTCTTTGGCTAACAGTTGCACCCCCTAAAAAGTTAAATTAGCACATTTTTCCCCCTTTGGCTGTTTTGATTTCAAGTTTTCCATTTTCAGTCTCCTTCATATAAAGAGGTTGGCTCTGGAATATAACGAGCACAAAATAAAAAGATAGATGAGCAATTTTGTATTGAAAACGACGAGACTGGGTGCCAAGATTCAGTATTCTGTGCCTGGGAAAGTGCTGAGACCTCAAAACTTGGAAAAATTTGTTTTTGAACAGAAATGCTGACACCATTTATCCATATCAATTTGACTCTGACTTGCGTGGGTGCAGTGTGCTACTTTCGCTCCTATAGTCTGCCCAACTCAGAGGCCAGCAAATAACACAGAAATCATCGCTCCTGGTAGGAGGGTTCTCATATATTAGCTGGGGACATATGTCAAGACATGTGCTCAGCATCAAAGAAAGAGCTTAGAGTCAATCTTCTAGAGGGCTCAGCAAATCCTGTCCTCAGCTTTCCTGCCACACCCTAATCCCTCCAAATTTGGAACTAGGCAATCACCTGGAGAAAGGCTAGCCAACTGGAGACCTTGGGCCAAGCCCACATGTTTCTAAACAGCCTGTGGGCTAAGAGCGGTTATTACGTTTTGAAATGGTTGGGGGAAAAAAATCAAGAGGAAAATAACATTTCGTGATATGTGAAGATTACGTGCAATTCATGTTTCCGTGTCCACACAGAAAGTTTTATTAGATCACGGCCACACTAATTTGTTTATGGACTACCTATGGATGTTCGCACACTCCAATGGCAGAGTTGAATAGTTGCAACAGAGATCTGTGGCCCACAAAGCATAAAATATTTCTCTCTGGCCCTTTGTAGCAAGAATTTGCCAGCCCCGTCCCAGGAGTATTGCAATTTGCAAGGTTGTGTGAAGTAGAAGCTATTATGCCTATACTACAGGGAAAAAAAAAAAAAAACCACAAAAAAAAGGAAATGCCTTTCCAAGGTCACAGAGCCAGGATGAAGCAGTTACTTACATTCTTTCCCTTTGTTCAAATAGCTTCACTACAAGTAATTGGTGTAATCTTTAGTAACACTCATTAGTATTTGGTTTGTAAAAAAATGTTGGCATCCTCTCATTTTCTCAATACCATAATCCAAAGTAATTTGCTTAAAATCAGGCATTGAAGAATATTTTAGTTTGTGAAGGGCCAAGGATCAAACTCTTGGAAAGCACGTTCTGTGTGTCAGTATCTACTAACAGACCCACCACTCTAAGAAGAAACAGAAATTTCTCCCTTCCCGGTCTGAGATGTTCCAATGCATCTCAGGAAGGGAATCCCATCATCTTTCTCCTGGGCTCCTTAATATTTCTCATGCAAATATAGTAGATCACTCTGACAAGGTCAAACTCTTCTGAAATGGAGTTACTAAAGTAATTTTGCACTTTTTCTCTAAACATACCATTATTCATAGTATCACTGCCCTGAAGATACCACTCAAGAGAATTTCATTTCTTCTCTAGGTTTCTCTACATTTTACACTTGAGTACCCACAGAATTTGTATTTTTAACCTTTCTACCATTCTTCTAATATATATAGTAGATAATATTGTCTACTATATATAATCATTATCAACTCACTTTTAGTAAGTGCTTTATAAATTCAAGTAGAAGATAAAGTTCTGATAAGAGTAATAACCAAACAAATACTGACTAAAACCAGGGAAGAATGAGATTTAGCCCCAGCTTGGCCAATAACCAATAAGTTTGGGAAAGTCCTTGAACTTGTCTGTTCCCTCAACTACATGACGAAAGAACACATGACCTCGGAGAGGGTCATTCAGATTTAAAATTATCTCCATGTCTGAATATTTGTTGAATGCTCACTTATTGTAAGTCAGTCTCATTTTCTTCATTTCTAAATTAGAGATAAGATCCAAGATCGAGGTGATTAAGGTGAAAATAAATGAATTTATAGGACTTGTACATAGTGCTCCAAAGATGATTATAGTAAGAGGGTACTTAATGCTTGTACATCATTTCACATGTAAGAAGTAGGATTATTACTGTTAAAGGAGAGCTTAAAAAGCAAGAGGCACCACTCAAAAAATGGAAATGATGTTTGTTTTTCGAAAGTGCCACAAATCAATGACAAACTTCCTCTTAATAGGGCCCCTTATATGAGGCAGGTAAGATCCAAGCCCTTGTGTCTTCCATCCTCTTTACCTGTCCTTGGTAAACACAGACAGACCAAGGGTGTGAACTATAGTCCTTCAAAGCCCAAAATAATAAGAAAGATACTCTAAATCCATAATCTCTTTTCATAATGACAGACCTTAGCAAGAAATCACACTTGACAGCTTAAAACACAAAATACCCTCCTTTATATTTTATTACTATCTTATTTTATAAACTCAAGGTGTCTTTAAGCAGTTTTACTAAAACGAGTTCTGCCCCAAGACCAAAATTTATCATCTCAAAGGTCAATGTAAGATTTCCCAATGATCAATATTTTCATATTTCAGTTTGTTCTATTGTTGAATTTTGTTAACACTATGGCTTTATATTAATATTATTAATATATCATGGCCACCAATGCAGTTTACATTTAAACTGATCAGTCACACCCTGAAGAGGACTCAGCACCATTACATTAACCTTTCAAAGGTTCCCATTTTTTAACCAACCATAAAAAAAGAAATGGGGATCTATGGCTAAGGCATCTGATATTTGACCCTATGACTTCTTAGTTCTTGCCTAAGTGCTGTCCTTTAGGTCGTGTAGTTTATAGGTTATCTTTTATTCTGCATGTCTGGTTATTCATCTGAATGTGGAGTCAATAATAACAATCTTAGTAATGTTCTGAGAGGCTACAATTGCTTAAATCTATGTCATAATGAGCCTTCAAGTATAAACATAATTCAAAGAGGCCAAGGCTTGATAGTGAATTAAAATACAGAGAGCACTTATGAACAATAACATATTTCTCAGATTCGTGTACACATTTACTCATAGCAGGCATCTGCAAACAATGCTACAACAGACAATGGGGACTTTGTCCCCACTATGGAGGGACAGTGACCAACAAGATTAGCAGAGTATGGTAAGTGCTAAGTAGAGGATGCATCCTATAGGAGAACAGATGACAGACATCCAAATCAGACATTAGGGAGATGACACTGATGCCCAGTGTCAACAAGCCAGGAGGGAATTCATTATAGGAAGGGGAAGAGGTTAGAGAGAGATGTGGAAGCACACATAGAAACTCACAGTGGTTAAACCATAATATGGGGGACTAAAGGTAGTTCTAAGAGTGCAATATTTTGGGAAGTAGCCAGAGATGACACTACTAGGTCCTAAGAGCCTGGAATGTCATGCTAATGAGCTTGAACTTCAACTTGAAAGCTCTAGGAACCCAGTGGAGGATTTTAAGCAGGAGGATGACTAATCAGATTTGACATAAAGATACATGTAATGAAAAGTCTGGAAAGATCCAAGGGCAAATGAAGGGGCAAAAAGTTGAGGAAGGTGGGCAACTGAGGAGTCTATAGCAGTAGACAATAAACCATGAGTTCATGCAGGAGGAACCCTGGTGATAGTGATGATCATGATGCAACAAGGAATATTTAGTAAGATTTGGTGCTTTTTCAGAAATAGAAGGTGAGTGAGTAGAAATCTAGAACATCTCTTGGATCGATGACTTGGACAACTGTGTGGATCATGGCACTGTTCACTATGAGTAGGAGTGCAGGGAAAGATACACCATAGATCGTATTTTCATTTTTGAAATTTATCTATTACATATAAAGAATTTCAACTTATAGGGGAGATTTTTAAATTACCTTTCATAAGAGGTCCTCAAGAGTCAGGGTATTAGACAATAAAAATAGGCAGGGCCAAAGAGACGGAACTGAGGCAAATGTTTCCCATATGCCCAAGCAGAAAAAACAGCATCATGGGTTTTGGCAAAAGTAAGAAAAGAAGAAAATTCATTGCTTGCTTCAAATGTTCCAACCAAAGCGAAGAGGGGTGAAGAAAGGTATAATATAGCTTTCATGTCTTTCTTTTTTCCTGGGAAGAAAGATATGGAACTTATCAGACAGACAAGGTCAAAGAAGCAGAAGGATTTGATAAGAGGTAATTCTCCCCAACATGGAAACATTTCAAAGGATAAAAGGGACAAAAGATGATAACATTTAAAAATATTTTATAGACACCACCAAGATTCGACTACCTAAATATGTGGGGGGGGGGTGCCGACAATTATTTAGCAATTATGCCTATCTTAGATCTAAAATCTAGCAAAATGAAAAACATTGACACAACTTGCCTGCATCAAAAGCAGCAGCAGCAAATGTACACACACAGGATTACAATATCCTATGGACAGAATTACCTCGATCCAATGCTTTTGGTATGATAAACAAATTCGCAATTGTGAGATTTTGTTTCTTGTGCTCATACAAGAACGCAGAAACAAAGCCAGAATCTACTTTTCAACAACAACGACAACAAAAAAAAATTGGCAAAGTTTCCTAAACAGAAGCCCCACTTACACCAAATCTGATACTGCCGGGTGCCAGACATCCACAGCAGGTACCAGACGGCAGAGCTCCTATCGCTTGCTTCACAGATTGCTGTCTGGTCGCAATTTCTAGTCATATGTGATCTGGTGGAGCAGAGAAAACCCCCTGGCTTCCCTCGACGGGTTCTGCATCCCAGCTGCAACCAACAAAATAAACACATTTACCCACAAAGATTAGCTCCAGGTACTGCCTCTTTTTATCCGTGAAGCATTCCTTTACTCCTATGCAAAGTATCACAAAAGGGATAATTTAATTCACAAACTGTCACGCTAGCACAGGCGACACAAGGGTGATGAGAAGAGACACAGCCTCAGCTGTCATCCCTGCGTTTAACTTCCAAAAGCTCAGCATTGTCCCTCCCTCCCTCCCCCTTGATCTCTGCCTTCCTCTCATGTCTTCAATTAGGTCCAAGGCCATTTTCATAGCATGTCTTTATTTCTTTTTTCAAAAACGAAAAGGTTTGCTAAAGGTCAATTAATCCCCACACAGATCTGCTCAAACACTTCTACTATATACCCACTAGTGTGTCAGGCACTCTGCCAATCACCAGGAATAGAAAAATAAACAGGGCATGTTGCAAAGCTAATAGGGACATCTAATGTGGAAAAACAATTAAATCATTAAGGTACAACGGGATATAGGCTATAACAGAGATACAAAGTGTTAAAGAAAAATCCAGAAGGAAGAAACTACAAATGTTGATCTTTTAATAAACATGTTTTTTTTTAAAAAAAAAGTCCTTTCTTCCATCCCAGCTACACATAAACAAGGAAGTTTCAGAGCGCAGTGTTTACTCTCCCTACTGCTGACAGTTTTGCACAGGATGTAAGGAAAGCCATGCCTAAACTAAAACCTTGTTTCTCCCCAATAAGTCAAGCCAAAAATCAGGAACAAAAAAAAATTGTATTCACTTAGAAATCATAAACCCAGAGATTGGAAATTTACACATACATCATCATATGGCAGACTCTACCGATAAATTTCCATTTCTTCTCACCTCGACACACTTCGTGCATGACTATGGCTCATCAGCAAGTATTCATGGCCCAGAAGAGGGTGTGTTATCCTTTATGTCAATACTGACTTAAAAGAAACCACCATTTACCTTCAAAAAAGAAGAGGAGGGAAGGAGTGAAAGCACTTCAAATAGGAACTTTCTAAAGCAATGGTAGCAATTTTGTGTTTCCAAAGATCTACATTAGGAGTCCTAAGATGGTAGAGATGACCAACAAAACTCTATTCTCTCTCACTCCTAATTTCAGGACTTAGTTATTTCTTTTCCGCATTTTAAACTTTAGAACTTCTTTGGGGGCCATGTAGCGTCTAAATGATTAACAAATGGAGACAGAATTCTGGATAAGACATACACAATTAGCAGTTACCTTCTATATTCAGTTCAGTTTTTGTAAGCATTTCTCTCCATCCTGAAAATGACCATTCAATTAAAGAATGTAAACAATCTTCTTTTTAAGACACTGAATACATTTTTATTTCTCTGACAGAAAAGACCTAACATACTAATCAAATGATATTATAATTAAAGTAAGAATCTACGGCTGTAACTATCTGAAGCAAAGATATATCTAACCAAGTTTCCACATTAGAAGTGAACGCACACTAGTAAGGAGAGAAATGGCCACCTACCAGATCACCAGAGGAAATAAATCAAACCAGGTGATCAATTAGAGTGACAGATGTTTAACTAGATCACGTTCCTAAGCATAACTATTTTCTTAAGATAATTATGCAGTAACCAAGGGCTAAAATAACACTGATTGGAATACCCAAATATGTATATATACACATACACACACAACATTTTTTTACCCTAACCACCAGCATTTTTTGAAACTTAAATGGATGTGACAAGAACCTGCAATAAAAACAAATGTGATCAGGCATAGTAGTAGAAGCCTGTAATCCCAACACTTTTAGAGGCTCAGACAGGAGGATCCCTTGAGGCCATGAGTTCGAGACAAGCCTTAGCCACACAGCAAGACACCATCTCTACCAAATAACAACAATAATAATGATAATTAGTCAGGTGTTACGGTGTATGCCTATAGTCCCAGCTACTTGGAAGGCTGAGGTGGGAAGATGGCTTGAGTCCATGAGTTTCAGGCTGCAGTGAGCTATGATCATGCTACTGCACTCCAGCCTGGGCAGACGAACAATACCCCATCTCTCTCTCTCTCTCTTTCTCTCTCTCTCTCTCTCTCACTCTCACACACACACACACACAGCTCTCAATCCATATATATAGAGAGAGAGATATATATACACACACACACACACACACACGCACATACATATACACATCTATCTAGGGAAAAATCTTCATTGTAGAAATATCTTTCCTTGTTAAAGATGTTTCTTACTCCCTCTCTTTTTCTTGATGTAGAATCGCCATTCCAGAGTATTCTGAATGCACGTGGTCTCAACAGGAAAGATTTCTGTTCTTAAACTTTTAATATCTCTCTATACGACGTGCTCTAGTTGGATATTTCTTAGGTTTATTTCTGCACTGGCATTATTTGTGAGTATCAAGAGATAACAACAGCCAAACAATTGTGCACGAAGACTTCATCCCAGAAAAGGGAGAGTCGGGGATGGTACACAAATCCTGCTGCAAACATTCTGTATTTACCTGAGAGTGTGCAGTGTTTGCCGGTGTGAATGCCTCCTGTTGCAAAGCACGGAACAGCTGAGGCCTGTCACTACCCTGGGTGACCATGAGTGTGCTAAGAATTGCTGTAAGCAGCACGCTGATGCCAACCAAGCCACAGTCCATACACCACATAAAGCCACCTAGGCTAGCTGTACCGCTTATTTGAAGCAGTTATTAAAGAAAAGACAGGGGCTGTAGAATTCTCATTTATAATCTACACATTGTTCTTTCAATACTAAATGATAAAAAAAAAAAGTAAATTCAAACACAATTCCAGACGAGAAATGTATAACTAGCAGTTACCTTCTACAGACAGTTTAATTTTCTGAGAATTTCACTCCTTACCAAAAAAAAAAAAGATTCTGTGCAGCCAATATCCATTTGATTTAAGAATGTAAACAATCTTGTTCTTAAGCCACTGGACACATTTTTATGTCTCTGACTGAGAAAAAGACCCAACATGCTAACCAAACTAGAATATAAAAAGATATCTAAATCTACACACATGCACACACAAGACTCCAAGAGGCATTAATCACAACATTAAGTAAGCACAGTAACCATGGCAATCTGTTTCCAGAGTGGTAATTCCCAACCATGATTTTTCAACAACTTGGGAGACTCCCAGGTATCTTCAAGATTGACATAAAAATATCATCAACGACAACAAAAATATCATTTGCTTTTCATGATGCTATGTTGTAGCACTTTGAAGGAAGGCATTCAAAATGACAAAAAACAAAAAGCGTCACTGAAAATCGCATTAACAGTTTCAGATTTTCAAAGATTATGAGTCACTCCCTTGAAGGGAATGAATATAAAGCTGTGGGTTCTCTGCAAATAGCATTGGATGGCGTGGCTTGTTCTTGTGGGACGTCCCCACTTGGTAAGATCAGAACAGGGACAATTCGAAGTAGCAGATGTTGACCTTCAGAGCTTTTCCTGCATGTCCTCCTATAAACTCTCTTCCCTCCCAGGCCCTTATGTTAACACAGTCTCGTATCTTCTCTACCATCAACATTTACTGTCCTCCGAGCCTTTCCTTTAAGAAACTTCGAATGACAGAACCGGAAGGAGAGAAAACAAAGAAGGGAAAGATGGTTGTGACTTTTATTACCAGTTCAGCCCCAAACCATCAGTATTACCTTGAGCAAATATTATCACTGTTCTAAAGCTTTTTGTTCTTTAATCCACAAAATAAAGAGACCAAACTAAATGTTCTAGCCCTAACGTTTTCTCAACATGGAAGTTGGGCATACCTTATTTTAAAATGATAGAACTGATATTGCTTTGATGTACAATCTTTACCTGACAGTGTCACTGTTTGATTAAAGTTGCCACTTTGTAAGCCTTCCCCCAAAGACGACACATTTTTAAGTAGTAGTGAGACAGTAGTCTACAAAATATTTCAATGAAACTCTCTAAACTTACATAACACTATACAAGGATAAAGCTAAAACAAAAGGATGCTGTATTTATTTTAACATATGTAAGTTACCAAGGTAAGGATTGGTTGATAAAATAAATTGTATGCACAGGCAAATTTCACCATGTAAAACTTGTTATTTATATCCTCCTCCCCTGATAAAGAATGTTTGAGGGACACTAAGGCAATGTGGCAAATTGAATCTGAGATCCTTAGAAATAAGATAATTGCTCTCGAGCACATACTGTTAACACCTAGCTAACACAATCAAGACACACAACTGAAGGAAAAAGACCATATTTTATCTCTATCAGTGACTCATGAAAGAAGGGAAATGAGGGCCATGGATATTAACATATGTGATTTCTGGCCATGACTTGAGTAGCATCTTGCAAATAAAAAGAAAAAAAAGAAAAATTCACTAGAAGCTACATATGTATGTATACAAACAAACAAACAATAATAATAAAAACCCAAGGGGATCAGTGAGTAGTTCTCAAAAGTAGCTCTTTAATGCTGGTGTATGTCTTTGAGGGAAATCTCTCCTGAAAATACAGACTTAATACAGCTACTAGCTCTAACTACCATTATGTATTGGGTATTTATGAAATCATGTCAGCTTATGAAAATCTGACTGTAAGTATTCCTGTTTTTTTTTTTTTGAGACAGTCTCACTTTGTTGCCCAGGCTAGAGTGAGTGCCGTGGCGTCAGCCTAGCTCACAGCAACCTCAAACTCTTGGGCTCAAGTTATCCTCCTGCCTCAGCCTCCCGAGTACCTGGGACTACAGGCATATGCCACCATGCCCGGCTAATGTTTTTTTTAATATATATATTAGTTGGCCAATTAATTTCTTTCTATTTTTTTCATAGTAGAGACGGGGTCTCGCTCAGGCTGGTTTTGAACTCCTGACCTTGAGCAATCCGCCCGCCTCGGCCTCCCAGAGTGCTAGGATTACAGGCGTGAGCCACCGCACCCAGCCAGTATTCCTGTTTATTTCACCCATATTACTGATGTCAGGTCACAAAGAAACTTCCATTAGCTTTGAGAAAAATAAATGACACCTATTTTCTAAAAATATTACAATCACTGTCTTAAAACTATACATTTGATGTAAAATTTTAAATATCTTTTAACTTTGAAACTTTATTTACAGAAAATAACTCAGATGTCAGCTAATGCCTCCCTGACTTTTGGGATCAAGATAGAGCAACCCGAACGTCCAATCCCACACGCCTTATAGTAGTTTAAAATAAATGCCTTTCGTTTTCTCATGCAGAAAAACTTACTCTGTTGCAGGGGCTACTCTCCTCTAAGTCTCTCGTCTTTCATCCCAAATAACTTCCTAAGTTTTTTTTCCCCCTCATCAAACATAGTTCATTGCCTAAAAACAATTATAGCGCCATTTAGTTACAATAATGATTTTTTAAAACTTGACAAAAATAGAATAGGGATTCTTTTTCCCAGTGAATATTGTTGTCTACTTTGTCAAAGATCAGTTTGCTGTAAATGGATGGTTTTATATCTGGGTCCTCCATCCTGTTCCATTGGTCTATGTCTCTATTTTTATGCCAGTGCCATGCTGTTTTGGTTACTATAGCCTTGTAGTATAGTATAGTTTGAAGTCTAGTAATGTGATGCCTCCTAATGTGTTCTTTTGGCTCAAGATTGCTTGGGCTATTTGGGCTCTTTTCTGATGCCACACTAAGCACAGAATTATTTTTTCTAGATCTGTGAAATATGATGTTGGTATTTTGATGGGGACTAGACTAAATGTGTAAGTCACTTTGGGTACTACGGACATTTTAACAATGCTGATTCTTCCAATCCATGAGCATGTTTTTCCACTTGTTTCTATCAGATGCAATTTCTTTCCTCAGTGTTTGATAGTTCTCTTTGTAGAAATCTTTGACCTCCTTAGTTAAGTATATTCCTTGGTATTTTATTTTCTTTATAGATATTGTGAATGGTAGTCTGTCTCTGCTGGGAGAATTAGATAGCCACATGCAGAAGAATGAAACAGGATCTGTATCTCTTACTACTCACAAAAATTACTTTGAGATGAATAGAAGACTTAAATGTAAGGCATGAAAACATAAGAGTTCTAGAAGAAAACACGGGAAAAACTCTTCTAGATATCAACCTAGGCAAGGAATTTATGAAGATGATCCCAAGGGCAATCACAGCAACAAAAAAATAAATAAATGAAACGGTTAAATTAAAAGGCTCTGCACTGCTAAGGAAATAATCAACAGAGCAAATAGACAACCTACAGAATGGGAGAAAATATTCACAAGCTACACATCCAATAAAGGGCTAATAAACAAAAATCTACAAAGCAAATCAGGAAGAAAAAAAATCAAACCACTCCATTAAAATGTGAGCAAAAGACAAGAACAGAAGCTTTTCAAAAGACAGACAAATAGCCAATAAAGATATGAAAAGGCCTGGCATGGTGGCTCACGCCTGTAATCCTAGCACTCTGGGAGGCCGAGGCGGGAAGATCGCTCAAGGTCAGGAGTTCGAAACCAGCCTGAGCAAGAGTGAGACCCCATCTCTACTAAAAATAGAAAGAAATTGGCCAACCAAAAATATATAGAAAAAATTAGCCAGGCATGGTGGCACATGCCTGTAGTCCCAGCTACTCGGGAGGCTGAGGCAGGAGGATCGCCTGAGCCCAGGAGTGTGAGGTTGCTGTGAGCTAGGCTGATGCCAAGACACTCTAGCCCAGGCAACAGACTGAGACTCTGTCTCAAAAAGAAAAATGAAAAAATGCTCAACATCACGAATTATCAGGGAAATGCAAATTAAAACCACAATGAGATATCACCTTACCCCAGTTAGAATGGCTTTTATTAAAAAGTACAAAAAACAATAGATGCTGGCATAGATGTAGAAAGAAAGGAATGCTTATACGCTGCTGGTAGGAGTGCAAATTAGCACAACCTCTATGGAAAAAAGCACGGGGATTCCTCAAAGAACTAAAGGTAGACCTACCATTTGATCCAGCAATCCCACTATTGGGTATCTACCCAAAGGAAAAGAAGTTATTTTATCAAGAAGATATTAGTACTCAAATATTTACTGCAGCACAATTCACAAATGCAAAGATGTGGAATCACCCAAGTGCCCATGAATTCATGAGTGGATTAAAATCTGGTATGTGTGTGTGTATATATATATAGAGAGAGAAAGATATACATACATATATATATATATATATATATATATATATATATATATGTGCACACACTATGGAGTACTACTCAGCCATGAAGAAGGATGACTTAAGGTCTTTTGCAACAATTTAGATGGAACTGGAGACCATTATCTTAAGTGAGGTATTTAAAGAATGGATAAACAAATACCTCACGTACTCACTATTAAACAAGAGCTAAAAGGTGAGCATACATGTGCACAGAGGAAAGTAAAACTCAGTGGAAATGAAGCAGAAGGGAGGAAAAAAGAAGAGAATGGGGAAAAAACCTACCTAATTGGTATAATGAACACTATCTGGGTGATGGACACACTTATAGCCCTGACTCGAGCGTAACAGAAGTGATCCATTTAACCAAGAACATTTGTACCCCCGTAATATTTTGGGTTTTCTTTATTTTGAAATAAAAAGTATTTCAAATTTTAAAAACTTGACAAATATAATTAAATTCATAGCACAAAAGTTAAATAAGAAATTGCACTGTGAAGAGTAAATTTAAATAGAAGGCTATTACATACTTTAATTATGTGCTTTATTTAATTATATTCAAATTATTTCAGAGAGTTATATAAGCTTATCATCACCTACACCTCTGTTAGGAAGCTGCTCTATACTTTTATAAAGAAGCTGATAGCAGTCCAAGTGAAATCTGCATTAAATAGCTAGGCTTTTTCTTAACCTAATCATGGATCATTTATCTCAATTAGATTGATTCACTTTTTCTTCTATTTTTTACCACTAGTCAATCTTGGACCTAAATCTAGGTATGTGCATTTTTTTTTCCTCCAAAGAAACCTGATCTTCTTTCTAAACCTAATATTACATATTTAGAGGCCTTGTTCTGTAATTTTATCACTCTTAAAATAATATAATTCAAGACTTTATCACGATCCTAATTCTGAGCTTTATATTAAACGAATCTCAATTCTTGCCTATTCATCCTTACATAAATATAGCAATAACTTTGGTTTTGTTTCTGTTATATGTAAAATTTCACTGATAAAAGGAAAATGCACAAATTAAAACATTCAAAAAAGTATGTTTCACAAAATTCAAATGTTCACAAGCATCCTTTACAAATACAGGCACAGCAGGTATTTAAAGTGGAAAAAAACCCCAAGGCTACCAAGATTACAGTGAGTCTGTTCATGGTGGGAACTAGCAGTGTTCTCATTTTTTTCATTGTATCTTCAAGGGTCATCACATATTTATAGATGTTAGTTTTGCAAAATTCAAGGAATGAATTGTTTTCATTAGTGAGTTAGCAACTTACAAGAAAGGGCTCAAGGATTCCTTAATTTAGGAGAATAATGCTAGGTAAGATTACAGATACGAACACATAAATCACTTCTTAGGACGCAAAGTGCTTCTTACTTCCTCAGTTTAACAACACAGCAAAGATCATTTTTCTCACACAGAACTCTAGAAATCAAGCATCTTAAGTTCACACAGTAACAAAACAGTCCATGAATGTATAAAACTTACTGAAAATGAGAAACGTAACAATTAGCAGGATTCAAGGTAGGGGGGAGAAAGGAATGAGTATGTTTTTCCACATACCAGTCTCAACCCTGGCTAATTTATACGCAAAAATAGATACCTCATTTTGAACTACATACATGCCATCGGTATGAAAAAAAATCCTAATAAGATAAAGAAAATTGACCAAAAAATGTCAATTTTCATATTCTAGCATGAGCATGGCTTCAGAAGGGACAATCTTCCACTTCTTGGATATTATACAAATATTAATTAAAATATCACACCTCAATCCAGAGCTGTAGCTAAAGCAATGCTGAAAGGACAACTCGTGGCATTTCTTTTAAAAAGAATGATGTAAAGGGAAATGAGCTTCTGAATCAAATTTATTAAAAAGAAATATTCAAGTAGATTAATAAATGTGGAAGTAGGGGGAAAAGAGTAGAATGAATATATTTAAGATTTTATTCTTTAAGAAAAAAATTCAGTGTATAAAAGCACAGCTAAACTTTTCAAGGAAATATGAAATACAAACCCAAAGGGAGGATAAAAAAAGGCATGAAGACAGAAAAATGAAAGAAACAGAAAACACTACTTTACTCAACTGTATGCAAAAAATTTAAATCTGGATGAAATATGTACTTTTCTAGGACATATTCACCAAAACTGATTCTACATGGCATAGAAAATCTAAATAGTCTGATTCTAACAGATTAATTAAAGAACTATGACAATGATTAACACTTCCGAATCTCCAGGCCTTGGAAATTTAACAAGGGAATTCTACACTTTTAAACAACAGTGAGTTGCAATGTTTAACACAGTCCCAGAACATACCAAAAGAAGAAAAACTTTCATTCTCTGCTAAGAAAGAATAATATTGGTATCAATATCTGATAAAGATTGCACACAACAAAAACAGCTGACAAATCTTAAGTATGACCATCAATGAAACACTCCCAAAAGAACTTTAAAAGAATAATTCATTACATCAAAAATGATTTATTCTTGGGAAAGCAAGGATGGTCTAATATTATCAAACTATTAATATATTATACTTTATATTAATGTATCTAGAGAGATATAGCACATGATAATCTCCATAGATGAAAAAAGATCTTTAACAAGAAAAAAAATCATTCAATGCAAAAAAAAAAAAAAAAAATCACTGGAAAAAAACTCTGAACACAGTTGATCTTTAAACGACATGGGGCTTGAAATGCACAGGTCCACTTATATGCAGAATTTTTCCAATAAATATACAAGGGAAAGTTTTTTGGAGATACGTGACAATTGAAAAAAACTCGCAGAGGAACCACATAGCCTAGAAATATATAAAAAAAAAGAAAAGAAAAAGTTAGGTGTGTCATGAATACATAAAATACGCGTTGTTATCGACTGTTTATGTTATCAGTAAGGCTTTTGTTCATCAGTAGGCTACGAGTAATTAAATTTCTATTGAGTCAAAAGTTACACACAGATCTTCAACTCTGCCAAGGGTCATCGCTCCTAACACCCACGTTGTTCAAGGATCAAATGTCAATGTGCATTCCTGGCAATAAAGAGCTGAGTGTAACAAGAGACCCAACAATAAAATGGCTTTAAAAACAAGTACGTTTATTCTTCTTTCTCAACTAATAATCTGAAGTTGGTGTTCCAGGGGAGTAGTGTGTTCCAGGAAGTTATTCTAGGGCCCAGGTTCCTTCCATCTTGTGGCTCGGCAATCCCCAAGGGTGTTGTCATCATCTACATGGTTGAGGCTGGGTTGTCACCACTTCTCGTTTTCTGCCAGCAGGAAGCGGAAAGAAAGGATGTGGAAGAAATGGCATATACCATGCTCACTTACATGACAATGGCAAGAGCCTGGGCACGTATTAATCACAAGGCCACACTGCAATGTAAGGCAGGCTGAGAAATGTCTGTCTTAAGGAGGTGTTCACATGTCCAGCTGTCTCTATTACTTCTATAGACAGCTACTTCCTTGACATAATAAAATGCATCCAATTCAGATCAGAAGCATGACAAAATATTAGAATGCCCTAAGTCAAAAACAAGACAAAGATAAACATTATCACTGATATTATTTAAAGCTAAAGTATAGGCAAAACCCAAAGCAATTAGACAAACAAAAACCAAATTAGAGCTATACAAAATTGGAAAGTGGAAAATAAAAGATTACAAAAGCTATGATTATATACATAAAAAATACAAGATAATTAACTGAAAAACAACTACAAACAATAAAAGACCTCAGTCAGATAGCAGGATTAGAAATCCACAGAGAAAAATCACTAACAATAGCAATAAACAAGATGTAATACCAAGGGATAAAGCTAACAGGAAATGTGTAAGACTAATATGACAATTTAAAGCACTATTAGAGAATAACTGGAAAAAAAATAGCACAAATGGAAAGATAACATGATTTTTAGAACAAACTTCATCATAAAGATAGCAATTTGATTTAATTTAAAATGTAATATAATCCTAATTTTAAAAATACCAACTATTTGAATGAAACAAGTCAATCTGGAAGTTTATAAAGAAAAAATAAGGAAATAAAAATATTCAGAAAAACTTTTAAATAGAATAGCAGATAGCTTAGTTATTTCAAATATTAAATGTAGTTTAGAAAATCTAGATGTTAGACTACATAAAGCCTCACTGTGAGTGAGTACTGGCATATAAACAAACAGAATGGAAAATCCAAAGCAAGGACTCAATATAGACAAGAATTTAGTGTGTAATAAGGATAGCATCTCGCTTACGTGAGGAAAAGGTACTCCATTCGATAATTAAGGAGCCATAAAAAGAAAAAAGAAACTTACTACAATTCCAAATCAATCAGAAATTTATGTGATATTAAGAACAATATAAAAGTACCAAGGAAAAGACAGAATTCTTTTATAATCTTGGAGTAGGGAAGCCTTTTTTAACTATGTCTTAAAAATCCAGAAGCCAGAAAGGAAAACAGATATATTAAACTAGACCAATTTAACCAATTCTTCAGGAAATAACCAACTAACAAGGGAGATATGGAGGGAGGGAGGAAGAAAGGAAGGAAGGGAGGGAGGAGGAGGGGAGGGAAGACAGGAGGGAGGGAAAAGACAGTCAAAACACAAATGATGTAATTTGGAAGTACATTTTTCACTTTATATCACAGGAAAAAGTATAATGTATAGAAAGTCTCTAGAAATAAATACTAAAAAAAACTCACAATAAGGAAAAGATACTAACAGTTTACAGGAAAAAAAAAAAAACATGCAAAATATATGGGAAAAAAATGTTCCACTTTACCCATAAGGAAAACACAGGTTAAAAATTTACAACTATTTTTTTTTATCATATTGGCAAAATGCCAAAGGTTGATAATGCTCTATTGACAAGGCTGAGGGGAAAATGAACTGTATCTCCTGTGTGCCCGGTGGAACTGTGAATTAGCACTAACCCTACAGAGGACAATCAGACAGCACCCATCAACACTCAAGTACTGAACCTCTAACCAAGCAATTCCAGTTCTGGGAATTCATCCTACACTATAAAATTATCCATGTATGATTCTCGTTACAGTATTGTTTGTAACAGCAAAAGACCGGAAATTAGTCAAATATTCAATATCCATCAATAGGAGAATTGTGAAATATACTTATTATGGTACTTCAATACAAGAAAATAACATGCAGCTACAAAATATTAATAAACTTCGTGCATGTATAGAGAAACACTATATCATGTTAAGTGAAAAAATCAAGAGAATGTATGTGTAAGATGTGCTTTTTTTTTTTTAAGTGAAGGAATAAGACTATGTTATTTTAGGTTTGTGTCTGCATAAAGGAACTCCGGAAGGACACGAGAAACTAGTAACAGTTTTCATGAGGAGGAGACACAGTAAAAGGAGGTAGGAAGATGGGATGTAGGAAGGCAATTTTTTACTGTACACTCATTTACTCATTCAGATTTGTGAGCCATATGAATGCATTACTTATGCAAAACACCCAAGAAAGTTCAAGGTAGAAATTTGTAATTTACTGCTCGTAAGGAATTTGAGAGGATGTAAGAAATCGTAAACCCAAGTTAGCCCGTAGGATGTGCTTGAACTAAAGTCATCAGGCACGAAACAAACAATGGCATTTTTCTTGGCCACTGGTCTTTGGAGCTCACAAAGCTGCTTTAAAATTTGTTTTTATTTTGGCAATAGATCACATCTTTTATTAAGAAGGAATCATAGCAGTGCAGGACGTTTTTGGTGCAAGTGTACAGAAAACTCCCTATACGTGCATGAAGTTTATTAATATTTTGCAGCTGCATGTTATTTTCTTATATTGAGGTACCATAATATGTATATTTCACAATTCTCTTATTTCGACAGTGTTAATACGCAATAGATTGAGCAAGTGGAAAAATGGGTGGTTATGTATTTTCATTGTTCACAAGGTAGGTCAAAAATCCTACTTCCCTACCTTAATTATCACTCTTTTGTAAAGACTAATTGGGAGGAAAGCCAAGAATACAAATGCATAAGAGAGGGGAAATAAAAAAGTTCTCTTGGTGGAGAAACAGTGGGGCTTGATAGCTTTTCAATGATTTTATTCATCAAAATAGAATCATCCTGTCACAACATTAATTTTCTACAATTTACTTTCATAAAGCGTGGATCACAGGCTTTCTCCATAAATTACTATTTTCCAACTTTCATCACATCTCTTGTCCTGCAGTGGCAGGAGGGGGTTAGGCCTATGGGGGACAGGGGAGGAGCTGGGGAAAATGACAGAGCCAAAGAGGGACAACATTTTCAGAGTGCAGACAGCCTTCTTTTTTTTTTTGAAAGCTTCTACCCCTCATGTAACTACATGTTCTGTAAAATGTGGAATTTTATTTTAAAATATCTTAGGGCTTTTTCGTGAAACAATAAATCAGAAGTATGTATTGACTTATGGTGAGTTAGGGAAAAGTACCCAGAATTTTCTTTAAGAGATGGGGTCTTCTCCCCCAACCCTTACCATTTGAATTATAGTAATGTTCCACTTATTTGAAGATTATTTAATAATCTTATTAAATAGGATAATTAAATTTAATTAATTTAACAATGAATTATCAATTAATAATTCTATACTATCCAGATTCTAGGTAAGAATTCAGAAGTAAGCAAATAAAGGTATCCAAGAAGACAAAAAAAAAATTATCAGAAACTCATGTACTTTATTTATAAGAAAACTCTTTTGACTTTATTAAAAGCCGTTTTTACAGAACTTAAAAATTCTGTGTAAATTTTTTTTTTAATCAACCTAAAACAAACTGAGAAATTACATTAGAAATAAAGCCTTTCTATATGCAGAGGAGTACAGCACTAAGGACAGCCATCGGCAAAAGATAAAGAAAATATTAAAAACACTAACCCCAAGTATACTGAATTGCTTGCTATAAAAAATAGAGAACAGAGCTCTGAAAAATAGTCTTCCATGTTGTGATAACCTTGACAATAATAAGAGTAATAATGAGGAGGAAAAAAAAAAAACACTGAAAAGAAAAACAGAGGGTACAAAAAAACTAGAAAGGCACAGGCTGGGTCCACTTAATGCAAAGACAAATTCTCCATAATAAATTACCATCTGGTAGAAATCACTGTATTTATTACAACTTATTTACGTTGTCTATACCATCACCCTACATTATATATTAATAAAAAGGATTACGTCTGCAATATTTTGTTTCAAAAGCACGTAGTATAGTTGAGAGAGAATTTGCAAAACTGGTTACGTTTAAAAGTTTTCAAATTAAAACACTTAGAATTCCTATGCTACTTTTCAGATGGTTCTGCCTTCCTCTATTCGTAAAGACGGTCATATCTGATGATCTAACTGCACCTTTTTAGGAAGAAAGGGCAATGTAAGCCAGGAAACTACTCTTTCCATGAGCCTGACATATGTCAGAGGAAAGTCACTGGGTTGACTGAAGCTGCAGAGTGACAATTAGAGCTGGAGATTAATTTAAATCAGGTAGGGACAGAACACTGAGGCCTTCGAATACCAGCACATCTATCTAGAAGGAGTCAACTGAAGGTTTTGGTAAAAGAATTATGTGCAGAGGGCAAAGTGTTTAAAAAGAATTAATTAAACAACATTGTACAAATCAGACAAGAGCAGAGAGATACTAAAAACAAGGAAATCAGACTCTTCTGCGGCAATAAGCTAAGAGTACAAATAACTTGACTGAATAATTCATTGAAGATGTCTCAAAATACAGATGCCCAACAAAAAGAACAAACAGGAGAGAATGCTGTATACATCCTCATCTATTCACAGCTTCATCTATTTTAGGTGTATAGACTAGTTTCTTGTCATTCCCCAGGAATATGCACATAAACTAGAGGATAATGGTTGCTTTAACGTTTCATATAAGCTCATCAACTATGTGCTAATAGTTCATACATTTAAGCAAGACATTCATAACTCATTATAAATGGTGCAATTGGCCAATAAACTGATTGAAACTTTTTAAAATCTTCAGTGTTCCATAAAAACGAAAGGCTTTTCAGAATAATTGAAACCAGTAATGCAAAACAAATGCATTTCCTTGACAAATTTAGTTTTAAGTAAGCTTTAATTTATATGCTAAATTTTTTAATTTAGTTCAGGTTTTGGCAGAGACATGTTTATTTTAATTGTTGGCCTTCAAAATTCTAGCTTAGGCATAAACATCTGCTCCTTTCATATTTTCTGCGTAAAATGGGTAAATTTCGGTAAGTTATAAACAAGGGCTGCAGACACATTGTATTACTTCTGGAAAGGCTACAGAATTGCAGCACTTTATGTGTGTTCTGTAGGAGAGATTTCATAGCATGATATGCATTACCCTTAAATCTTAACGAAGGTTCTGAGACCTATTAATATTTAAGCTGTATATTCACACAAAGAACATAATGCAATAGCAACTGAATTTTGGGCCCAAATACCCCACTTTGGAACGCTTGTTCAGTACCCTTATAAATTTTGAACTTTTGTTTTTGCATTACTGAGTATCACAAAACAAGTGGATCCTTTCTACAATACCAAAACCTCTCAATGGATAAGTGTAAACACAGTCTGGGTCCATCTATATTGGAGCCTTTGTAAACAATTTGAAAAATAACACTAATATTATAATATATAATGTGCATTTCTCCTGCTATAGCCTTTGGAGGAAATCAACAAAAAAAATTCCAGAGATTAAAAGTTATAGCTGTTAAGACACTGTACGAGGTAACATGCACCTTTTGCAAATACTTTTCAGTCTACTGAGAAAATCCAATCCCTGTTACTAAAATATTTTCTTCCTTCAGCAGTAATGGCAGCATTCTGGAAGGCACTGCCAAGCATGTTTGTAGCCATCAGAACTCTCTATTCATAGAATCAGGGTAATGATAACCATTGGTCATTCATATGATTGAAAACAGCAATGAATTACAACTAAGCTAATGAAAAGATAAAATCCAGAGAATAGCCATATCCCCTGAAAATATGCAAAAATACTTTGTCATGGGGCATTTTAGGTAGCTTTTCCCTCAGTCTATGTTTTAAAATATTATCCAATTGCCATGTAATGGTATCTCACCACGCTAGCACTGTGCATGACTATATGAAATGGCATGTTTGCTATATATTAATAATAGACGATGGTGAAAAACCAAGACACAAAAGCTCTGATAGAGCAAATCAACTTGCACAACACAAACAGCCTGTCTAAGGGAAACTAAAGAAAGATCTCTGCCCAACTGTTTACACCACTAAATAACAGAAGAATAATCCAAGCCCCAATCACAGAATAGGAAAACCCCAGAGAATATCCTCTAGGTCAGTGATTCTTAAACTTCAGGGTGAGTAAGAGTCACCTGCTGAGCTTGTTAAAAAAGTTTCTGGGCCCATCCTCTGAAATTCTAATTCAGTAAGTGAGGTCTGGCCCATGAATTTGCAGTTCTAGTAAGCTCACAGGTGGTTCCTGCTCCGAGGAATACACTTTGAGAACCACTGCCTTACCATGACTGAATCAGAATCTGAATTTCGCAGAATTTCCAGATGTTTTTGCATGCACATTAGAGCTTGAGAAGGACTGCTTTAGCAATAAGCAATGAGCTTTTTCCTCCTTCCTTTTGTTCTATCAGGATAGGGAATGGGGAAAAGGGAAGAGGGTTTCAAAAGAAACCAAAACTAAGTGCATAAATTATGCTCTCTATCAAGAAACAAATCTATTGGGCTTCCTGCTCATCTTCAATGAAGTATCATTCCCTCCTAACTCTCCATCCTTAGTCTACACCAGGGGTCCTCAAACTTTTTAAATAGGGGGCCAGTTCACTGTCCCTCAGACTGAGGGTCATTGGAGAGTGCGGCGCACATTCCACACATGCGCACTGTGGGCCCTGGACGAGTTAGCTGCTAAGCAGGACAGGCAGCAGTGGCAAAAACACCTGATGTTTTTGGCGGGCCACATGTGGCCCGCAGACCTTAGTTTGAGGACCCCTACTCTATACCTTGCCTAGGGCTCACATCACCTAGGGATCCAATGTATCTAGGGCTGCATTTGGACTTCACATCTGTATTTCATGGATTTCCTGGGAAAAATCTAGATTCATATAATGTTTTTTCTCTTCAGTAAAATTTATATTGTTATTGGGCAAAGAATTAAGTTTGCATTAGCTTTGTTTACAATACTTTTATTAAAGAAATTTACAGGCCGGGCGTGGTGGCTCAGGCCTGTCATCCTAGCACTCTGGGAGGCCGAGCTGGGCGGATTGCTCAAGGTCAGGAGTTCGAAACCAGCCTCAGCAAGAGCGAGACCCCGTCTCTACTATAAATAGAAACAAATTAATTGGCCAACTAATATATATAGAAAAAATTAGCCAGGCATGGTGGCGCATGCCTGTAGTCCCAGCTACTCGGGAGGCTGAGGCAGCAGAATCGCTTGAGCCCAGGAGTTTGAGGTTGCTGTAAGCTAGGCTGATGACACGGCACTTACTCTAGCCTGGGCAACAGAGTAAGACTCTGTCTCAAAACAACAACAACAACAACAAAAAAAAAAAAACCAAGAAATTCACAGAAAAAATAAGCCTTTATCAGATTGATTTGACATTTAGAAACATGCTCACAAGAATAAGAAATATTAATAGAGTGGCATTCCAGGGTCACTCTAGGTCTCAGAGACAGGAGAAGGAAAGACAGTCTCTTCTCTGATTACTATGTGTAATTTAATGTTACATGTAAGTACTTGGACTAGACCAAGTGTAACCCCGATAAAGCTACACAGAATACTAAAGATGCTATCACTACATGTGATGAGTCTCCACAGAGAAGGTAAAATGGAAGATATGAACGTATCAAGCCTCTGGCAACAGGAAATAGCCAAGTTCACATGGCTAATACTGCCTGCCTGCTGAATCATGCTACTGTAGGTTGAGCAGCTCAGCAGCAAAACAACTCATCTCTTAATAAGCTACAGAAGCAAAAGAAGAACCCTAAGTCCAATCACAAACTGCAGAAATGTGTTCTGAGCTAGCCAACTCCCCCGTTCCACAATAACTCAACTCCCTTGCCTTACTTAGCTGAAACTGCCACACACCTCTCCTCCCCAATGACTTCCATGATAAATGAGCTTCTTACCAAATCTGAAACTTGACAGATACATGGGTGGATTTCAGGTCTGTGAAGTACCAGGAACAAAAAAAAAAGGACATAGAAAAAAAACAATGCACTTCATCTCAGTTTCCCTGAGAAACTTCATGCATTAGGACAGAGGACTGGATAGAAGCACCAAACCTGGGTTCTAACGCCAGTTTTTCTACCAGTTACCTCGAAGCTATTCAGTTGGCCTTCTTAATTTCATTTCTTCCAAAATGAGACTATATTATCATGAAGACAAGTCCATATTTAGGAGTCTGTGACTATGTGTGATTTTCATGCTGTTGGAAAGCCCTAGAAACAGCTGATCAGCAGCTAATGGAAAACAACAATCGTGGATAACATTAGAGAGCTGCAGTTCTAGTAGCTCCACACAAAGCCGCCTCCTACTTCTAGCTCAGGCCATGGCACTTTGGGCTGCTCAGAAACTGGGGACACCGAGTAAAGTTTATTCATGTGAGCATCCTTCCCGACTCATTCAACCACAAGTCTTTCATGAATACCATCCAGACACTGAAATCAGGATTCCCAGCCACAGGGATCAGGAATTAAAATATGACCCCAGAAGGTTATAACAGCCTCCAAAAAGTCTACAACTGCAGAAAGAGTGAAGGCTTCATCCATGATCATTCCTACCATATCCTGCACATTTTCCTAAACTTCAAATCAGAAGGTTTTTTGTGTGTTTTATTGGAGACAAGGTCTCACTCTGTTGCCCAGGCTAGAGTGCTGTGGTATCATAATAGCTCACTGCAACCTCAAACTCCTGGGCTTAAGCGATCCTTCTGTCTTAGCCTCCCAAGTAGCTGAGACTATAGGAGCACACCCCTACATCCAGCTAATTTAAATATATATATATATATATATATATATTTTTTTTTTTTTAACAAATGAGGTCTACCTATGTTGTCTAGGCTGGTCTTGAACTACTGGCCTCAAGCAACCCCCCAGCATTAGTCTCCCAAAATGCTAGGATTGCATATGTGTGAGCCACCATGCCCAGCCCAGAAGCCCTGTTTTTTTGAAGAGATGTGGGTCATTTCATGTATAAACAACTTACAAGAGTGCCAGCATCGAGCCTCATTCTTGGTAGACCACAGAGGTTTTATATTAAAAGAACCACCTACATCAACTATGTCTGGTTGTGTTTAAAGGAATATTAAGAGCAGAAAACTGGAGCAGGAGTTTTGTACGTTCTCTCATCCAGAAAACCCAAAAGAACAGAGAGAAAGGGAAAAAAATAAACAGAAAAAAAATAAAAAAATAAAGAGTTTTGTGCATTCATTTCTACCAAGTTAAATAAACCTTCCAGAAATGAGTGTCTGTCATTTGCCTTCCCAGAATCCATGTCCCCTTCTTCCAGTAACAGCCACAATTTTTATTTGTGAACCACCTCTGTTCTATCCTTAGACCCCAAAGTCTTCAGTCGTAGGGCCTCTTTTCCTCTAAGAATTATATGGTCCTGCATGACTCAGCTTGCACAGGTGATGAGAATTGACACTTAAAATCTGAAAAAAGGTAAAAAGCATGACACACTCATTTTAAATTTTGCTTCAAGGAGAGTCCTACAAAGCTAATGTAGTTGAAAGCTGGAGAAGACTTGAAAGGTCTTCTCATTAGGAGGAAAAACACAGGCATAAAGTGCAAAAATATCGTGTTTTATAGGGAGCAAAAAATAGCCAGGGCTTCCATTTAAGTATTGGGAAGAAATCAGAGATGAGAGGGAAAAAAAAAAAAATCACAATTTGGGCAGCTAAGCAGTAGTCTTTTTCTTTGTATCAGAACTCTGATTTCATTCAGATGGCAAGGCTAAACTATTACATTTTCGCACTCTTCCTTGCACAGAAGTATAGTCATGTGTCTATGTTTGAGCCAATGATTTATAAGAACAAGTAAAGCCTGGGCTTCCAAAAAGGCTCTGTCAAGAGGTCTGGTTTAATGAAATGAAGATGTCTCATTAGACCTTGACTTGTTCTGACGATTCTTGTATTGGAAAAAAAGTCATATTAATTTAACACTCCATTTCAGTAAATTATAAATGTCATGACTATCGTGAGAAATAAAGAACTGCTGGCCATCCAAAAAAACAAACAGTAAATAAAAAACCTTGGGAACAATATTAAATTATTTGCCACTCATACCCTATGGGTTATATCACAGTAGTTAATACAATGATGGAAGTCACTGGGTCCTAACCAATGAGAAGACTGGTTCTTCCACATTTAGGACAGTTCTTCAGGGGACTATCAGGACTCAGGGTTTAGTAGGAATCTGAACTTTCACAGCATCTTTTATGTTTATAAATCTCTTATCTTTGGTACTAAAAGCGAAACCCCAAGTTGTACTATAGCATATTAGATTTTTAGGAATTTCTACAGAAAATAGGAGCCTATATTAATATTGAAAGTGAATAAATGTTTCCATAGCTTTCATCTTTAGTTGCTATACTGCTTGCTAAACAAGCCAAATTTTTGGAAAAAAAGATGCACTGCTTTCTTATGGTTTCTATTCTACTGAAAGAAAGACCCATACTAATACCCCACCCTTTTTTTTTTTTTTTTTGACTTCCCAAAATTCCATAGATTAGAATTCTCATGGAAACTTTCACATCAGCCAGCAGTAAACCTTGCAGCAGGCAGGCACTCAGGAAATGTTTGCTAAGGTGATGTGAACATACAAACACATTAGCTGAACATTATCGAATGTTAGCCTAAGGGCTCTTCACTAAAAACAAAATTGCAGAGAAGGCTCCTCTTTTTGACCCTGACACACATTTTTAACATGTTGTTTATTGCCAAGTGAAAGGACACAGCCTTGCTGGCTAAAAATGCACCCTTCCGCACATCGCTGGCACCCTGTAAACGGTCATCCATCACAATTGGTCCTTGTCACGACAGAAGCTGTATCAGCTTGCGCTTCTCTGCCTTATAACATAGCTGCAAGGGGAAACTCAGACAGATATTTAAGTGTTCTTTAGGGAAAGAACACTGCTATACAGAAGCAAGAAACTACGGGGGAAGGAAAATTAGAAACCCATTATACCTTTCCAGAGCAGTAGACTCCAGATTGAAAAGATGGGATCAGTCTGCCCAGAGCACTGTAGAGAGAACGCCAACATATACATTATTTTGGGCTGCATCTCCTTTATACACTGGAAGGACAACTAACTATTCACAAGTCTTAAAACTCTAATTATTGCATAGATCGTTGTAGATTTCAGAGAAATGGAATTCAGGTTGACTTTTTAAGAAAACAGACACATCTCTTGTATTTCTCTACTAGATAACATTACAGCTATTTCCAGAGGCCAAATAAATTACAGAAGGGACACAGATAGGTACATGTTAGGTTCAGGACTCTTGTGCCTTCTGAAAACCCTAGAAGACTTGGGGAGTCCTGCATCATTTCTTGTGGGTTAAGGACATTGCTTAGGACCATAAGTAGATGATGTGCAAAAATAGAACCCTCCAAAACTAACTCTTCCCAGCAAAACCAAGGAGGCCCTCTCAAAGTCATTCTCGATCAAATATTTTTTTCAAGACAGTTGGGAGTTGGTAGGCAGATGGTATACAATAGGAAATGACTTAGAATTAATAATGCAATCACTAGAAAGGATCAGAAATGTTCACTTTGAGTTGTTACTGGAGCTTTTACAAAATCCCGAGATAGTCACCGTAGCTTTACTAATTAAAATGGGTGGCCCACACACAACTAGACCACAGATACCTATAACAGATGTTTTTTTTTAGAAAGAAATTAAAATTACCAAAGGTTCACCAGCCAACGGACTTCAAACGCAGTTATAGGAGCGTCAGTCTGCCATGATTCAACTTGCAGAGACAAACCACCCACACAACCACACATTAGACAAGCTGACATATACACCTTCTATTTCAGAACACCTTAAATTTTGGACGAACGGCCTTGAATTTGGGCTTACATTTGCTTGACAGCCAATAGCTTTCCAGAAAAAAAAACTTCAGCATTGAATCCTATCACTGAATGCACTAAATCCACAGCACAAAATCTATCTAGACAATTGCATGTACTGCATTGCTAGTGATAGGAATTAAAACAGATGACACTAGGAGCCCCTGACTTCACTGTCATTAAATTATTTGTGATTTGTGGAACGATTTTCATATTGGTAAGTGTGGAGTATATCAAACTGTGCACCTTTCCTGTCTTGCAAATATTTGCCTGTGCACACTCAGGGGCAGCATGGCATTATGAGAGGTCCCCTTAGCTAACGTCAAACTGCACAACTACTCTAGGTTTAAGTTTACCCATTAACTTATTTAGTAAGCATGATTTGACACGGACCTATAAAAACACAAGTTTGCTCAGGAGGGAAAATTAGACCTAGTTTATAGACTTGCTGTTAAAATTAAGATAATGGGGTGCACTACTTTGTACCCAAGACGCATCAGGTCCATTCCTCTCTTCCCCAAGTATCCCATACCATGTAACCTCTAGACCAGGCCGCCTAGCACATTTATCCGGCCCTCCAGGTGTTTTTGCCACCGCTGCCTGTCCTGCTTAGCAGCCAACTCATCCCAGGCCCACGGTGAGCACTCTCCAATGGTCTGAGGGACAGTGACCTGGCGCCCTGTTTAAAAAGTTTGAGGACCCCTGCTCTAGACCCTCTGTCACAGAGAGCACTTTGGAAAAATTCACCACATTTGACATCTCCTAAGGTAAAGCATCTTCTCTGCTGGTCTGTAAAGCCAGCATTTTTTTCTTTCTAGTATATAGATATAGCCTCTGAACCAGCATGTGCCTTGGCATACATACAGTAAGCACTCAAATATTTTGAATGAAGAAACTGTATTTGAATCCTTAAAATACATCTATAGGGATCACATATTATTTTTAACATTTTACAGCTTAAAGGACTGAATAATGAGATCAATGGTATCTATAAAAAAAACAAGTGATTGGTCCCTTCCAACTCCACAATGCTAAGATTCTTATATTTCCCAATAGTTTTTCATGATAGTCATCTTCTTAAATAATTTTTAGTTACGTTTATTGGCTATTGGATAAACTACGACAAGATCGTCAAAACTGTAAAATCAACTTTCTACCTCCCTCTATCTTTAAGGAAAATAAAATATTTGGACTTAAAAAAAAAAAGAATGGTATGTCTGTAAGAAAACTTTGGTCTTACATACACAAAGAAACCATCTACATTCGGTTATTCCTAAGAAATTCTCCCAAGTAATTTCCCCAGCCTAGATTTCCATACATTTTCCCCGAAGTAAGAAGCTATTTAATAGAGTCAAGAATGGCATTAGAAAATGGGGCAATCATGTCCCTAAAATAGTTTCTCAACAAACTGTGGACTATTTTGCTTTAAAAGTAGGAAGAAAATCAGGGTCTACTATCTTTCAGCAGAGAATGGTAGCCCCCTAGCCTGGGAATGAAAACGATGTGGGTTAGATGCAGCCAATGTCACTAAGGCCCTCCTGGCTCTAGGCCATTATTTTCAAACACTCCCAGTCCCACGTCCACACAGACCTCCTGTACAAAACAGGAGCTTTGCTAGATCACAAATTCATGTTTACGGAATGATCGCCTCCTCGTTGGCCTTCTGTGTAAAACATATTCCCAAATTTACCATCTCATGTCACGCTGCCCTCTCGAAAAGCAGCCTGCCCCTCGCCACTTAGCAATGGTCTCCACTACAGGACTAGGTCTGTGTTTGGGCACTCAGCAGATATTACATTCCATGGCATCCAAAGGATCTCATGGATTTGTGTTCATTTAGTAATTTAACAGTCCTCTAGACTCAGACAAGTGTTGGCACCCAGGTCATAAAGCTTTCAAGTGACAAAACAAGAATGTGAACCAGGGTCAGACACCACATTGAACGCTGTTTCTGGCACACACAGAGGTTTTAAGAGTGAGCAAGTGAGCAAGGTGATTCATAAATAAGGCATCACTGTGATACACAAAATATCTACTTCGCTGCAACTCACCTGCTGCCCACCTCCAAATACAGAGCGATGTTCTAATGCACTCTGAGACTAGGGCAATTTACAACAGGACAGTTACATGTCATGAAGACATACATCAGTCACTCACTCTGCCATCGATACCAAAAAGGATCCAACTCTCCAAGGCAGCCAAAAGGAGCTTCATTCTTCTACGAGGGGAACCAGAAACTAGTGCATCCAAGAGTGGATTTGTATAGAAAGCAGCCCCTAACTCAGACAGCACCTACAATAAACATGTTTATGAGCAAACACAGCATCAGAAAAACATATTGTGAGTCTTAGAAACAGCATATGCCTCATTTCATGGAGGTTGCTATGGTGCTAGGCATTCTTTTTTTTTTTACTGCATTTTAGAAATAACTGTAAAAATGAGGGTCGATAACCAGCACATAACACAATAAACAACAGCATGAACTTCTGCACCCTTGTTGTAAACAGTTTCCCTGTGCTGTAACTGAAAATGTAAATTTTAAATTTTAAAATGTAAATTTTAAAAATGTAAATTTTTCTTGTGTACTTTCCCAAAATAGTTTGGGCCAAACTCTATGCCAAGGAAGACCTCTGTGTTTACCACCTCCATCTAAGGTCGAAACATCATGGAATTTGAGTGTCATAAATCAAGTCCTTCTACCCACCCACCCCTACCCATCCATTCACCCATAGCGCATGGAAGAGGTTGAGCTACTTCCTATATTGTCCAAGAGTTTTGGAATCACTCTGCAGTTGAGAGGAAGCATGACGACAAAGTCCCTAAATGAAGCCAAGACACACACAGAACAAGCTGTGCATGCAATAGCAATGCTGTCACTGTAGGCTTTGACCTGAGGATCAGCTAAAACCTTTCTGAAGGCCTGTACCAAAAATAAACAAAAGCAAGAAGCAATAATACACTTCCCATCACTTCCCTGAGGTTAAATATAAAATAGATCTTGGGTCATTGGCCAACCCAGGTTGTACCATCTTCAGGGACTCTTAAAACTCTCATAAAAAAAAAATTGAGGTTTCTGATTTAAAATGAGCTTTGTTAGAATGCTGTTTCCTACGCAGGTTTCAACTCTTCACGTACACTCGACTACTTACTTCCGTCACCCAAGGCTCTCTTTGGTCCTGAGAAAATTCACACTACTCTCCATACAGAGACATATACTTCTCAGTGATAGGTCAGACCCAATATAACCAAATTTAATTCACTTTAAAGAATGTGTGAACTATTCAAATATAATAGCTGTCCTATTCATAGAACCTTCATGCATATCAAGGCAGCTCAGTTTGCGAGCTTCTTTTTGCATATTTCTTCCTTTCTGGCAATATGCAAGCTTATAGTTATTGCTACTTTCTCAGTCTGTGCTCTAATCAATTCCCCTCAAGAGAGACAGGCAAGAGTCAAACAGAACTGCAATTTACATCATTTTCTATTTTCTCAACTGAATTGTTTACATGTATATTTATGTAAATGTTTTAAAGTTTTAACCTAGAATGTAAAATCCTTGTAGAAAATGTCTGCTGCATCTATAGTCTACCAAGAGACATGCTCAATACAATTTCCAAATCACCTTTAACACCTGGTATGATCATGAAGAGTATCAAAAATTCGACTCTACATTATCAAATATACTGAGGCAAAATCACATGAATGAAAAATCAAAGAGTCTTACCAGGTTGATTTTAGAAGTTCTTCTATAATTTCATATGAGGATACATATATGGGATAGTTTCTAAAATGAGTTTCAACTACTTAGTGTTGCTATTCTGAAGTATATTTACAAACAATAGAAATAAATCAACCTAAAGAAATAGATTCATCTCAATAGAGAAGGGATATTTTTACATATTTTCTCAAAGAATTAGCCATGCCAGCACATTAAGTAACATGAAGATTAAAAAGTAATTGCACTGAAAAAAATATTTTAACTTATTAAAAGGAATAGTTACTATTTTTCTTATAAACAAATATATTTATAGAATAAAAAGCAATGATCTATTTTTACGTTAACTTCCCTGACTCTCTCCCTACCCATTCACTGACGGAATAGATAAAATTAATCCTATATTTTTTTACCTTTTAATGTATTCTACATAGAGCAACAAAATTCACCATTGCCCTGAACCACTTTAGCTCCCCTTTGTGTATTTATCCACTCGATAAGCATCTACTACCTACTGCTGTCAAAGAGTATGCTGGGTACCCCAATCTCTTTAAGTGCTGGAGTATTCCAGGACTCAGTCCGCAGGCTCATTCTCAAGCAATCTACACCTTATCATTTGGCAGTCTCAGATAGTCTCTTGGTTTAGTTAGCATCTGTTAGACGGATGCTAACTGCTAATGGCTCCCATATGCACATATATTGCAGACCTCTTTCCTGAACTCCAGATTCATATATGGCATTGCCTATTCGTCTTCTGTCCTTGGATGTCTTCTTGAATCTCACATTTTTAACATGCCCAACACTAACTCCACATCTTCTCTACCAAACTTGCTCCCCAACCGCCTTCCCTGGTTTGACTCAACAGATCCTGAGTCAACAAATCTTGTCAACTGGCCCTATCTTGCAAGTACAGCACATCCAGTATCTGGTGACTTTGCATCCTTTTCACCACCCTGATTCCAAGACACAAAATCACTCTCTTGGATCACTGCAGTAGGATGGTCTCCCTGTTCCCTGGCTCCCTGCCGTCTGGACTCAACATCTTGGCCAAAGGCATCCACACAACACACTGTCCTGCTGTTCCTTCATCGCCCTGGGATTTTCCTGCATGGAGGAAGTTATAGTGTTCCTTTGGCCTCCAACACAATTTCTACAGTTATCTGACTAATTCCTTAAAGCCCTCAAAGTCTTTACTCAAATATCAGCCTTCTAAGGAGGCCTATACTAATAACCTATTTAAAACTGCAAAAATCCCTGAACCTTGAACTCAGATGCTTCTCAATCTGTTCTAGTTTCCTTCCATTCGTCACCTTCTATGTGTAGGATGTGTTCCCTCATTAAGGAGTAGAAATTTTTGTTGGTTTCTATCTATGCTATATCCCAAATGGTCAGTAAAACAGTTGGCACATAAGAGGTACTTAATATTTGTTGATTAGGCATAGCTCCCACCTTCAAGGATTTCCCAGAAAAGCAGAGACAAGGAAATCCATGATTACATTTCAATAATAAAGGTTAAAGACTGCATATGACAGCTGGCATCTGTAACCTCAGCACTTTGGGAGGCTGAGGCAGGAGAACTGCCTCAGACCAGGAGTTTGATGCCAACATAGTAAACACCCTATCTCTGTAAAAAAAAAAAAATAATTAGAATTAGATAAGCATGGCAGCATGCACCTGCAGTCCCAGCTACTGAGGAGGCTAAGGTGGAAGGATCAGTTGAGCCCAGGAGCTGGAGGCTGCAATGAGCTATGATCATGCCACTGAACTCCAGCCAGGGTGACAGAGTGAGACTGTGTCTCTAAAATAAATAAATAAGGAAGGGAGCCACAAGTCAAAGAATGCAGGCAGTCTCTAGAAGTTGGAAAAAGCAAGAAAACAATTTCCCCTAGAATCTTCAGAAAAGACGACAGCCCTACTGACATCATGATTTTAGTCCAGAGTGAGACCCACTTTGGGTTTCTGACCCCCCAGAACTGTAAGATAACAAATGTGTGTTGTTTTTTACATCAGCAATAGAAAACACACACACCTATCCAGCATGTCACTATGCCAAATTCATTATAGTTTCAAACAATACAGAAAAACAAAAAGTGGAAACCACCACTCCTCTCTTTCTTATGCCAACCCAACCTTCAGAAGATTCAACCTTTGGTGAACATGTATGTGTTTATTATATGCACTTGTGTAGTGTTTTGTAAATGAAAACAGAATCATAGTGTATATGTGCATGGCTCTGCAACGATATTGTATTGCATACAATATTTTCCTTTTATGATATGATGGACATATTTTCTGATCAGTATACTTAGATTTCCTTGTTATTTCAATGCTACATTGTCTTGTCCATTTTGGTTGACATAAAAAAAAAAATCCCATAGACTAGGTGGCTTATAAATAACAGAAATTTATCTCTCACAGTTCTTGAGACTGAGAAGTCCAAGATCAAGGCACCAGCAGATTCGGCGACGGCCTACTTACTCATAAATGGTTCCTTCTCACTGTGTCCTCATGCGGTAGAAGAGGCAGACAAGCTCCTTTTGCCTTTTTTTTTTTTTTTTTATCTTCCAAAGGTCCTACCCCTCTCTTAATACCATTACTTTATGGGTTAGGTTCCAACATTAATTTGTGGGGGCCACAAAAACATTCAAGCCATAGCACACATAGTCTTTAATTGTAAAGCTGTCAAATAAGGGATTTAACCATTCCCATATTTAATATCAGATTTGTGTCTAATTGTACTATCTTTATAGGCAAAAAATACAAATATTTTCAAAAGCTTTTGTAGAGGTTAAGGGGATGGTGACTAACCACTGGTAGGGCAGTAGAAACGGCAGGTAGAATCACCACCCCATGGGGACCAATCATCAAGGAAGAACTTTCTGGGCCCACCTATTGGGAGTATTGTCCAAGGACAGTCCTAGCTTCGAGCCCCTTTAGGAACTGGAATTGCCTTAGCTGCAGAGAATGCCTGACCCAAGGACATACCTGGGGTATCAAGTGGGGAAGCCTCACCCAGTGACTAATGGAGATAATTTATATAGTAACTACATGGCCATGTTGGCCCAACATGGAACTAAACCGATACACCATTTCATCTCTAGAGCTCCCTATGTGGTTGGCCAAAGAAATATCTTGACTCTTTCCCTCCATCCAATTCTGTTATCTCCATCTCTCTGCCACTGTGTCATTCCCAAGGGCACTCACTAATAGAATATTCTACACACTAAGCCCTGTCTTAAAGTCTACTTCCCATATAACTCATACTATGAAACTTCATGTCTTCATTATAAATACTCTCTTCTCTACCATGTTATGTGTAAGACACGTTCTCCCTACCAGAAATAAAACCAAGGATGATTTCAACTCATCTATCCGTAGAATTATACAATTCTATATTCAAAGATTAAGGATATTTCTTGCTTTGTTTACAAGGACACTGAATGTATCATGTAGCCTTACTGTTCTTTTTGAGTTTTTGCATGTGTGTGTGGCAATGAAAGGCTTAGTCAACAAACAAACCTAATCCATTCAATTCTAACGGGTCTCTTTTTCCTCCCTAAGGGACACCTGTTTTCTACGCTGTCTCATCTCATTCTGTTACCCCAGATATTAGTTGTTTCCTTTTTTTGTTTTTTAAGGAATATTCCTCTTTGACAAGAAGGTATCAAAAATCAAATTTCATAAGAAGATATAAAAAGGGAACACCCTGAAGACATTTCCTAAAAAAGACTCTAAAGGTAGTCCTTTTTGGACCAGGGCGTGATAGCTCATGCCTGTAATCTTAGCACTCTGGGAGGCCGAGCTGGGCAGATTGCTGGAGGTCAGGAGTTCAAAACCAGCCTCAGCAAGAGCGAGGCCCCATCTCTACTATAAATAGAAAGAAATTAATTGGCCAACTAATATATAGAGAAAAAATTAGCCGGGCATGGTGGCACATGCCTGTAGTCCCAGCTACTCGGGAGGTTGAGGCAGCAGGATTGTGTGAGCCCAAGAGTTTGAGGTTGCTGTGAGCTAGGCTGACACCACGGCACTCACTCTAGCCTGGGCAACAAAGTGAGACTCTGTCTCAAAAAAAAAAAAGGTAGTCCTTTTTGGCCCAAAAGTCTTTTAGAAGCATTGTGACCAAGTAAGACCAGGTCAAATATTGATAATTTACTGAATATAAAATCTTACATAAGAAAGTATCTTCTTAAAAACTTTAAAATATGTAATAAATAGGACAGCAAAATATAAAGTGTCAGATGCAGCTAGACACCAAAATGTTATGTTTTATTCTAGAAACATGTTTTATTATTGTTGAATTGAGAATTTTAGAAGAAAACTACCATCAGTTTCTTAACAACGTATAATTTATTTGTAAACGTCGACACAAAAAACATGAATTTCATCAGTTTGGGAAGGCTTTTTTTTTTTCTAAATGCTAAATGACATAGGCAGCCATAAAATATTCAGAGAAACATGTCACAGAGGATGAGACAATTTTGATAAATGATGATAATTGTGATTTAGAATAGCAGTTTGTAAGCTGCTGTGTTCAAAAACATGTACTTTAATAACAATTTTTGCCAAGCATCATTCTGGAGAGGTATTTTATGTAAAACCCTTGACAAACAAAATTGGCACTTTATTAAAACTTGAAATAGAAATGTAGTTAGTTTTCAATAAAATCATAATTTTATTTTGAATAAGAGAGCTTTCTATAACCAATCAGTTCCTCCAACTGTTAAATATAATTACCATCTGACCCAGAAATTCCACCCCTAGATATATACCCAAGAGAAATAAAATCATATGATTACATAAAAACTTGTACATGAATTTCATAGCACCATTCTTTATATAGACAAAAAGTGGAAACAACCCAAATGTCCCTAAACTAAAAAACAGACAAAACATGGTATATCAATACAACGGAATATTATTCAGGAATAAAAGAACCCAATCACAAAAGGACACATACTGTATGATTCTATTTATATGTAATGTCCAGAATGATAAAATCCATTGAGATAATAAATAGGTAAGTAGTTGTCTGGGATTGGAAGTTGATTGGGCTTGGGAGGAAATGAGGCAATAATGGATATGGGGTTTCTTTTTGGGATCATGAAAACATTCTAAAATTGTTTCTGGTAATGGTTTCGCAGACAGTTCTGTGAATACAAAAAAAAAAAAAAAAAAAGCACTGAACTGCACACTTCATGTGGGTGGACTGTATGATATGTGAATTATCTCTCAACAAAGCTACTCAAAAATGCCAGTTAAAAAGTCCAGCTATGTCGCGGCTATTTATAATGTGCAAACTTTTACAAAGTATAAATCCCTAATTACCAAAATATGTTTGTTACTGGCCCCAAATGTCATTTCATTTCCTTTTATAAAAACATCTGCCTATCCCACTATAAATACTACCAGTATTGAAAGGAAGAAAATGCTTCTAAAATTAAATGGTGCTTTCAAAACGGATTTCTCCTTAATATACTTAATTTTGGTGATTTGCATGTGAATTATCCACACTGTCCATTAGCCATGGTTAAACGTGACTGTCAGATAACTATCCCCCACACAAAAGCACACTAATAGACCACTTCCCCTGCCAGCCCAAGCAGCAGGGATTAAATTTTTAATGTTAGCTTGAATTGTAAAAAGTAAAACTATGGAGGCAAATCTCTAAGAAAAACAAGCATATGAAGTGTCACAATTTTAGAATGCAAAATATTTTAGAGATTCATCCAGTTCAGGGTTAACTGAAACCTCAATACTTTAGAACCGACTCCATGAATCTTTTGATAGTCTCATTCTACCTCATTATTTTGGCTTACTATTTTCTATATACATCAAAGTCTTTTTAACTTAGTCATATACAAAGCAGTAATTCCAGTCAATTTACAGATTTAGTAAGCTATTCATATTTTTCTAACTTTTAAATACACAATTAGTGAAACTTACAATGCTCTTATTTATGTCTCCTAAAACCATCTTGTACAGGATCAGCAATACACCACAAACTGGGAAAAATTTATCTAGCTTTACCTACTAATTAAGGTTGAACTTAATAGTGTTTCTCCAAAGTCTATGCACATTAGACATCACCTGGAAGGCTTATGACAAACGTAGATTTCTAGAGTCTTGGTCTGTTCCTACTGCTATAATGAAATACCTAGGACCTCGTAATTTAGAAGATCAGAAACATATCCATTGCAGTTCTGGAGGGCAGCAAGCCCAAGACTGAGATGTCAGCAGAATTGGTGTCTAGGGATTAACTTGCAACATGAATTTTGAAGGGAAGACAAACATTCAAACCACAGCTGCCCTTCTCCCAGAGTTTCTGATTCAGTAGGTCTAGGGTGAGATTTGACAATTGACATTTAGAACAAATACCCAAGTGGAACTGATGCTGCTGGTTTAGGGACAATCCTTCAAAGCCCACTGACCAGAAACAACTGACGCAAAGTTAGGGACAGAACAGAACTTAAACTAGAAGCAAGTCTCTTCCTAGATGCTCTCGACCAGGGGTCCTCAAACTATTTAAACAGGGGGGGCCAGTTCACTGTCCCTCAGACCATCGGAGAGAGCACACTGCGGGCCCGGGACGAGTCGGCTGCTGAGCAGGACAGGCAGTGGTGGCAAAAACACCCAGTGGTCCAGATAAATGTGCTAGGTGACACACGTGTGGCCTGCAGGCTATAGTTTGAGGACGCCTGCAGTCTCGACCTATGTACTCTATCAAAAGTGTTTAGTGCTGTTAAACTCTAACTTTCATTTATTTTTTTCCAATAAAGGAGACTGTTAAATGCTAAAGATCAGGGTTGTTTTTTTTTCATTTTGTAAACTTTATACTCTAGAGGAGTTTTAGGTTTACAGCAACATAGAGCAGGAAGTAGAGTTCCATATAGCCCCTTCCCCTCCCCATGTACATTCTCCCCATTAACAATGCCCCCCAAGGTGGTACATCTGTTGCAATCAACGAACCTACACTGAAGCATCATTACCCAAAGACTGCAGGTTATGTTAGCGTCCTCTCTCTTTTTTTTTATTTTATTTTTATTTTGGCATATTATGGGGGTACAGATTTTAAGGTTTCAATAAATGCCCTTTCCCCTCCTCCCCCCACAAGTCTGAGTCTCTGTGAATACAGAAAAAAAAAACACTGAACTGCACACTTTATGTGGGTGGACTGTATGATATGTGAATTATCTCTCAGCATGACCGTCCCCCAGATGGTGCACATCTCACTCCTTATGTATGTATATACCCGCCACCCTCCCCCCTCCCACGTGCCCAATGCCCTATTACTGTAGCACCTATGTGTCCACTTAGGTGCTGCTCAGTTAATACCAGTTTGATGGTGAGTATAGGTGGTGCTTGTTTTTCCATTCTTGGTGTCCTCTCTTGATGTTGTATATTCTATGGGCTTGATAAACATACAACAACATGTATCCATCATTTTAGAGTCCTACAGAATAGTGTTGCCAGCCTGAACAGCCCACGTGTTCTGCCTATTCATCCCTCCCTCCCCACTAACCCCTGGCAACCACTCATCTGTTTAATGGCTCCATAGTTTTGCCTCTTCCAGAATATCATATAGTTGCAATCACACAGTAGGCAGCCTTTCCAGATTGGCTTCTTTCCCTTAGCAATATGCCTTTAAGCTTCCTCCATATCTTTTCATAGCTTGATAGCTCATTTCTTCCTAGCACTGAACAATATTCCACTGTCTGGATGCACCACATTTTGTTTATCTGTTCACCTGAAGGACAGGTTTTGGCAATTATGAATAAAACTTCTATAAACACCCACATGTAGGTTTTGCATGGGCATAGTTTTCAACTCATTTAGGTAAATACTAAGGAATGAGATTGCTGGATCAAAAACCTTCCTTTCCCTTTCCCTAGGTAAGTTAGTCTCTAATAAAACCCCAGCAGGTTAGGCTCTTGGAAAATAGTTTCTCCTGAGGGCAGGTCTAGTTAATGAGAACAGAAAGCTCTGGCATCTTTCAAAATGGCGCCTTTTTTGCTCCCCCTGCCAGGAGGACAAGGAAATCCAATGATTTTTCACTACGAGGACCTGATAGAGCTGTGGGACATGAAACTCACAAAAGTGTGGAGGACCCTCCTGAAATACGCAGTATCTTCAAATTTGTTTTTTATCATTCCCTTCCTTTTCCTGACTCTTATCACAGTTGTATCTCAACATGATATATTGTCTAGCTTGTGCGTTTTCAGCTTTATACTGTATCTGTTTTTATGCAATTGCTTTTACTCCATGTTTTTGAGATGTAGCCCTGTGGTTTTTATCAGTGTTCATTGCTGGATAGTGTTTTATCTATGAGAAAATACTCAAATTGTTTTCTAACTCTCCAGTTTGAAAAAATTATAGGTATATAGGATGTTCAGGAAATATTACAGAGAGGTCCCAGGTATACTTCACCCATTTTCCCCAATGTTGCATCTTAGCTAATTATAATACAATACCCAAAGCAGCAAATTGAGTTTGGTACAATGTGTGTGAATAGTTTTGTGCCATTTTATTGTATGTGCAACTCTCAATTTTTTAAGTCATTCTGTTAATGAACATCTGAATTATTTCCTTTGCTGTCCCCTTCCCCCCCATGAATGACAGTGATTCCACTGATTAGAATGGCAACACCATTCTAAAAGCAATCCAAACACTGACAACACCAAATATTGGTGAAGATGTGGACAGTAGGAACTCTCATGCATTGCCCGTGGGAATGCATTCTTCGTGGGAACCTCAATTGCATATTACTAAGTGAAAGAAGCTAGTTTTAAAAAGCTACCTACCATAGGATTACAATTATATGGCATTCTGGAAAAAGCAAAACCATACAGTCATTAAAAAAATTAGTGATTGCCAGGGATTAGTAGAGAAGGGAGGAGGAATAGAGGCAGAACACATACAACCTTTAAGACAGTGAAACAATTCTGTAGGATTCTAGAATGATGGTTACATGTCATTATGCAATTGTCAAAATCCATAAAATGTACACCACCAAGAGTTAACCCTAAACTATGGACTTTGGGTGGTAATGATGGGTCCATACAGGTTCACTGACTGCAAAAAACATACCACCGTCGTGGGGGGTGTCCACGGTGCAGAGGTTGTGCTTCTGTGTGAGCAGAAGCTGTATGAGAAGTCTACTTTCTGCTCAATATTGCTGTGAACCTAAAACTGCCCTAAAAATAGCCCATTAAAATGTTTTAAACAATTATTGAGTATTATAATCAGCTGGGGTGTATGTGTGTTTGTGTGTGTGTATATACACACATATGAGTTTCTCCAGAATCTACATACAGGGGTGGAATTGGTGGGCCAAAGGGTATCTTAAACATCACAAGATAAAGCCAAAGTTTTCCAAATTGGTTGTAACAATGTACTTTGACTTCTCCCCCTTTCTCCTCCACCTCTGCAGCACTTGCTGACTTTAACTTTTCTAATAGGCTGGCTGGGAAATGGTATGTCATAGTGGTTTAAATTTAAGTTTCTTTAATTACTCATTAGGTTGTGTATCTTCTCATATTGTCTTTGACTAATTGTGTTTTCTCTTTTGAGGTCCTGGTCCAAGCCCTTTGTTCAAACTATCAGTCTTCTGTTGCTGTTTTTTTAGAGATAGGGTCTCGCTCTGTCACCCAGGCTGGCTGGAGTACAGTGGTGCAATCACAGCTCACTGCAGCCTAGAACTCTTGGGATCAAGCTATCCTCCTGCCTCAGCCTCCCAAGTAGCTGGGACCACAAGTGTGCACCACCACGCCCAGCTAATTCTTTTAGTTTTTGTAGGGACAGGATCTTGCTGTGTTACCTGGACTGGTCTTGAACTCCTGGCCTCAAGCATTTCTCTCGCCCTCAGCCTCCCAAAGTGCTAAGGTTACAGGCATAAGCCAGCATGCCCAGCCTAGAGCTATTGGTCTTTTTACCATGAACTTTTTCTTTATTATTCTGTGTATTTATCCTCTTTTCAATAACATGTTATATACAAGGGCTGTCCAGAAAGTATCCAGCCATTGTTAATATAATGATGACATATCACATGGCTGATACTTTCCGGACAGCTCTCATGTATCTCCTCCCTTGCTGTGGTTTTCTTCACTTGAATCTTTGAATAGAGTAGTAATGTAGTAAGGCTAACTCTTTTCTTGTATGGTTCATGCTTACTGTATCTTGTTTTCAAAATTCTTCCATTCTGAGGTCCTAAAAATATTTTCCTATGTATTTCCTTGCAAAAAAAATTTTTAGATTTGTCTTATAACCTCGAATTTATTTTTTTTAGACATGTGAGATATTGTCCATCTCTTTCCACTAATATAACCAATTGTCACAGTACCATGTATTGAAAAGTCTTTTTTCTGCGTATCTTCAGAGCCAAATCTTTATATAAAGTGTTTCTATAAATGTGTAGGTCCGCTTTTGGGCTCTCTATTCTCTACCAATCGTCTATTTTTCTATTTCAACTTAGGACATTACTACCTCGATTGCTATAGTTTTATAAAAGTAAGTCTTGGTATTTGTAAGTCAAGACTCCCCATTCACTGTTGTTCTATTTATTGTCAGAATAAGCTTGCATATTACATAGAGGAAGAGGGGTGCAGTGATTTTATTTCAGTTTCATAAACATTTCTATAATAATTTGATGACAATCAACATCTTTTCCAGATCTTTCTGGAAACATCTGTTCATAAATCTGATTTATTTCTCCATTCATTTGTTTTCTTAAGTATCTTTGTTTTATCATTTTCTCCACGTAGGTGTTGCCTATTTTTGTATTATCAAAAATATAGAGTACCCAGGAATAACTGTATCAATGGTATTCTATTATCTTTTCCAGATATTTGTAGCGGAGTGCAGAAATGTAATTGATTTTGTGTATCGATTTTGTTTGTAGCATATTTGCTAACCTCTTTTACTGATTCTAATACTTTATCTGTAGATGATGTTTTTTAGTTTTTGGTTTTTCTACACAGACAAGATATCCTCTATGACTAGTGATAGCAAAGTTTCTTGTTCTCCAAATAAGAATCCTTCTTTTTCCTTTATTGTTTTATCAAGAACATCCTACGTGTAGGATGCGTAGAAGTACAACCTTGTCTTGTTTCTGATCTTAAAAATGAATGCTTTTAATGTTTCACCATTAAATATCAGGTTTGCTCAATGTTTGTACCTTTTAATCATAGTTTGCTGATATTGTGCCATGAATGGATTTTGAATCTTATGAA
Source organism: Mirza zaza (assembly GCA_008750895.1). Classification (NCBI taxonomy): domain Eukaryota; kingdom Metazoa; phylum Chordata; class Mammalia; order Primates; family Cheirogaleidae; genus Mirza; species Mirza zaza. The sequence continues at coordinate 217,552 of VSMD01132097.1, forward strand.
ATGCATTTTCTACATCTGAGATAATTATATTAATTCAATCAAAACTTTATTGGGTACCTAAAATGTGTCACCCTGTTCTAGACAGAAATAAAGCAGTGATAAAACAGAAAAAAAATCCTTGCTCTTGTAGAGTTTACCTTCTATTTAAGGGAGAACACAATAAATAAGTAAAACACATAGTATCTTAACATATTGATAAACAGAAAAAATAAAAATGAAGTAGAAAAGAGAAATAGGTAGTGTTGGGGGAGGGTGTTTAGATGTTTACGAGTACATCACAAAACAATTTTAAATTTAGTGGCAAGAATAAGCCTCAACAAAAAGATAACATTTGAAAAAAGACCTCAGGGAGGAAGAAAAAGCAGGCATGTGGCTATCTGGGACAAGAGCCTTCATGCAGCAGAGCGAGCAGATACAAAGACAGTAAGTACTGCAAAGCATCAGAAAGTTTGGTAACAAATTGTAAAAAGGAAAAATAAACTCAGTAGGTTAACTTGGAAATGTAAATGTTAAGATATAGTTTCATTTATTTATTCCCTATTATAAACAATAAAACTTAAAAACCTGATATGAAGTATTAAGTGAATAACAAACAGTTGAAAACATAACCACCATTACCAAAGTAATACTCTTGCCAAGAATATTCGACTAACGACTTCAATATAGAATATAGGAGGGTAACTAATGCACAAAAAGCCATTCTTTGGTTCAAAGTAAATGTCATTAGAAATGTTCAACTTGGGTCACATAGTCTTGTCAAAAAAAATAAGAGAAAAACATAAGCAAAAAACCAAATATAAACAAACAAAGAGGAAACAAAGAAGTACATCTAAAACCATAAAGACAGGCCAAACTTGAGTAAGGAAACTCGTAAACTCAATGGTCACCAATCTGTTCTACAGAACATTAGTTCATGGAATGTTAGTAAGTGTTTATGTGCAGGAAAAAAATGGGTCAAACAAAGTTAATCTGGTTTCTTTGTGCACGACATTTCAGAGTCTTCTCAAATGCTGCTGTGAATTATGAAATCACTAAGCCTTTTCAGAGGGTAGGGTATGAAGGGGCACAGATTAAGTATGCCTAAGTATGTAGCCTTTCGTATGCTAACTTGACCATGAAACCTTTTATTTCAGGCAAAAACAAAGCACTATTAGAAAATGCTGCCCTATGAGCTGGGAGGTCAGATGAAATTCATAGAATACTTTATAGAGTTTAAAGGTTGCTAAAAAAAAATATAAATGAATGAGTAACAAGTTAAAAGGGTTTTCTGGATGTTGGTTTTGTTATGTGTATTTTTTTCTTTTCTCATTGGCAGAAAGCCAAAGAATCAGTTGGACTTATTAAAATGAGTACAGAATGTGGATGAATAAAAGATAGGAGAGAAAATAAATCAAAATTCTGACACCTATTTACTGAAGAGGGTATCTGGATATAAATTCTCTTCACAGTCCAAATACGCTAAATCCGAGAATGATAAATGCAAAGAATGTACTAGGCCTAACTGACAAATAAAAGCAAAATAAATCACCAGGATGGAATGGTATCCAACCAAGGAGTTTTAGTGGATCTTAAGGACAACTACAAATTTGTAGCAAAGTCACAGAAAGAGTCATACAACTAGCCCAAGGACTGTCTCGTAGCACAGCTCTGAAATAAATTAAATTCATTGCAAATTTGTCGGAAGTATAATATATACTTAGAGAATTTCTAATAAAGAATATATCCGTTGTAGCAAGAATAATCTCATTGGAGAAAAACCACAGATACAGATATAGAACCTATCAATATCTATGTTGGTCACCATGGATTCTATGTCTTTATCTGTAGATATACAACACCTAAATCTCTGAAGTGGTAGATACATTGAGTCAGGAAACCATGTTTATTTAGAATTTTAACGTAACTTAAGACAACATCCCTCAACCAAGGTTTGAAATATCAAATTACTATTAAAAGAGATGTTCTGGCCCAGATAGGATGTTCTGGCTTAGTGGGAGAAAACAAAAAGAAAACCTAATTTCAAATATAGTTCATCTGGGGATCTTAGTGTGAAAACTAGTCTCATTTTCATACTATTGAATATGGAACATATGGCAAATGTTTAGGTTTAGAAATGAGTAGTCAAGTGCCAAGCTGCCAAGCACAAGCAGTGGAAGGTTATGTAGCACTGTGCAGGTCATGACCAAGGTCAGAGCTAGGATCAATCATGAAAGCTCTCACTCAGGGATGTCTGCCAGGTGCCAGACACCATGTGCAACAATTTATATGCATTACCTTGCGTCATCTGCACAACTTCCTACAGAAATAGTTACCATTTTGTACTACAAGTTTACAGATTAGAAAATTAAAAGTTTAGAGTGGAAAGTGATTTCCCCCAAAGATCATACAGGTATACAGGCAGCAGGTACTAAATTGGCAGAAGCTAAAATCTGAAACCTGGCTACTGACCCTAGAATCCTTGCTCTTAACTACCGTACTGGTGGTTCTCAAATATGAGCAAGCATCCAAATTCCCTGGAAGATGTATTGAACACAGATTGCTGGGTCCAACCCCATGGTATTTCCGATTAAGTAGATCTAGAGACCTGAATCTGTATTTCTAACAAGCTGATGCTACTTACAAGTTCCCACTTTAAGAATGACTATCCTACCTAAATGCTCTAAGCCACAGGTGATGAAATGTGGAATAAAGATCACAATAAGAATGGCCTCTGTATTGCTCACAGGAGAAAATCTTACTGAAGAAAGTTGGCATAGATTAAAGAAATAAGAAATGAAGCATCCAGTAATGGGGATCAAACTATGATCACATGAAAATATTTCTAGGTCTTTGGGGACCCCAAATTTACCACAGGGAGGCAAAGAGTCTTCTTGAGATCTCAGCCAGCCTAAAACCAGCTTTGAGAACAGTGTAAATGTAGTGGCAAAAGGATGTTCTCATGTTCAGGATTTCCCTACACTCTAACTACCCACCAACAATCCAACACCTAGAATTCTTTTACAGGAAACAAAACATTTCACATAATCAGAAATGGAGGATTGAGGTAAATAAGCACTAAAAAGTGAATATATCATTGTTAATGAATTTTAATCAAAATGTAAATGACTGCTTATAGATTAGCCATAGGTCTAACATAATATGGCATACCTGATTTCTTAAAATTACAAAAATTCAGTTTTATTACTTTTATAGCATAGTGCTATAAAAAAGGCACAAAATTTGATGTCAGAAGTCCTATATTTGGAAATAAATGACTTCTGACAGGTCATTTTCCTCATCTATAAAAGAGGAATAATAACTCTTCAGAGATGGGAGGCCCAAATACCATCGTATTTGTGAAAGCATTTGGTCAACTTTTTCAATTGCAAAGTATAATTACTTTTAGAAATAACACATTTTATGCAAACTGTTACTAGATGTGCATTGTACTTAAGTGTATAATGCACGCTGTCTATTTAAAACCAAGAGTTTCTTCTAGGCTCAAGAGAAAAAGAGTTCCAAGTGGAACTCAGCCATTCCTATAGCTGGAACCTAATGACATTTTACCAAGTCACAGTCAGTGGGAAAAATCTGGAACTGAAAGAGAATACAAACCACTTAGTATTTAGGTAAAGACAGGTGTAGACTCAACAGGATTGGGCAGAAGTATCAAGTGTATCTGCCCTCAGCAAAGCTTGATCTCTACCTACAGACACTGCCACCAGCATGTTGTTATGACAAAACTCTAAGGCAGTAACTTTTTTTTCCTTTTAATGGGGACGTGCGTGATGGTGAACTTCAGTCCCGACATCTTAGTCTAAGATCTGTAAAAGATCAAGCTGTGCTTTGATAGCCATGGAGACTCAGGAAAAGGTCCTGCACTCAAAGCTCTGACAGTGGACTAAGGAAGACACAGTGCTGCCTCATAGTATAAGGTAAATTATAGACCTACACTCTCCTTCACCTTCTCTTAGAGAGACTAACATGGAGAAAGGATTCTAAGGAGGATGTAGCCATTGTGTGATGGTGGAGGAGTCTATCTGGCTTTGGCAATCTTTAAGACTTTAGGCTAAGTGTTGACAGGTTTTAATTAGAGTAAATTGGGTCACAAACTCCAAATATTAATCTTTAATCTGTTTAATCTAGGCGCCATAGACTATGTGGAAGAAACAGATCCACTGGCCAATTCACACATAACAAAATCTGTAAGATCTTAAGTAAACCTCAAGAAGGCATTGATAGTGGGTTATAGATTTCTTATATTTAATACCAAAAATACATTGATAAAAAGTTACAGCCTGGGCTTCATCAAAATAAAAAATAAGGTTTCAAAGGACACCATTCAGAAAGTGAAAAACACAAGCCACAGACTAGAATATTTGGAACTCATATTCAATAAGTGGCTTGTATCCAATAATAAGTGTTGGCTGGGATATAGAGAAACCGGAACCCTTCTACATTGCAGGTGGAACTGTAACATGTCAAACTGCTACTTTCTACTTGGAAACATAAATTTACAATGTAAGCCAGCAGTTCTAAGTAACTACTCAAGTGAAATTAAAACATGTACCTACACCAAGACTTGCACACACTAACCAAATAGCCACAAAGTGGAAATAATCCAAATGCCCATTAACTGGTAAATGGATAAATAAAATGTGGCCCTTCCATAAAACAGAATATTCTTTGGCAATCTGATACACGCTACAATATGGATGAACCTCAAAAAACATTATGTTCTGTGAAAGACACAAAAGAACACATACTACATGATCCCATTTACATGAAATTTAACTCTAGAAATGGCAAATCTAGAGAGACAACAAGTAAATTATCAGTTGAATAGGTTTGGGAGTGGGACAGAAGTTACTGCAATTAGGCAGAAGGTTTCTTTTGGGGGGGGGTGATGGAAATGTTCTACAATTAAATTATGGTGACAGGTGCACACAACTCTGTAAATGTATAGATTTTACTAAAAATCATTGAATTGTACACTTTAAAGGTGAATTTTATGGTATTTTTAAAAATTAAAGAAATTTTTTAAAAAGTCATGAACATCCCGTGGCTACAAATCTCACCATGTAAGTTAAAATATTTATAATCTGCCATTTACCTAGAAGTGGTGTTACACTTCTAGGAACACTGACTTTTTTTTTAGAAGACAACCAGAAAAATGACAAAAGAGTAAAAAAGACCTTCAAACATGGAATGTCACAGCCATGGCCATATGCACACGCTTTAGACTGCAGGAGAAAATGAGAAGTCCTTCCCTCACCCCTACTCAGGCTTGGGATTAGAACTCAATGACTTATTCTATGTACGAACACGGGCCATCTGATTTAATAAGTTTGATAATCCAGTTTTCCTCAGCGCTAACATTAGCAAAGTGATAGGTAATACCAAGGAAAGATCAGACACAAAGACCATCAACACACAGCTCTTAGATAGGGCCTGATCAGCCCCTCACAACTCCACGCTACTCAGGGCAAGGCAACACTGATCTTTTCTAGGACCATGTGGCCAGTGACAGTAATGGCATCTGTTATACAAGAGCGGAAAGAGAATCAGTTTCTCAAAATGAGGTCATCAGAATCACCTGAGGTGCTGATTTATGATACAGATTCTCTTGCCTTCCTCCAAACCTGCCAAATCAGAAACTCTAGGGATAACACCTGAGTATGTGCATGTTTAACAAGGCTAGCTGATTCTTGTACACACTAAAATTTAAAACATTGAGACCCATACTTAGAGAATATTAGAAATAGAAAGAATCTTGATGGTTATCTAATCCGAACCTCCTATCTTATAGATAAGAACATTGTAGCCCAAAGTGGTAACATTATTTTCTAACATCTCCTAATATTTCTTTAAAAAAAAAAAAGAAAAGCTATGACTCCAGTCCTATAAATTGTCAAGCCTATTTCCTGACACAGGGGAATGTATAATATACCCTGGAAATATTTTCTTCAAAAATTGATGAAGATAAAATGCTTAATCATTTAAAGGGACATATTTCAGCTCTCAGGAAAATTAATCCAGAGCACCTCATTACCTACGAGTGCCAACTAAATGAGTCATCATAATCGTTAAATTATTTTTCCTTGTTGGTATGCTCAGTTTAATTATTGCACTTTCCCTCCACAAACCTACCTTCCTCAAGAAAATACATAGGTTATTTGACCCAAAAAAAATCAGCATTCTTACAAATCAATGAGTGTTAAGTCATCGTTTGCTCTTAAAACACATCTAGTGCTACAAGTCATGTTTTTATATTAATCCAGCTTCAATTCTCTTTTTGCATGAGTCCTAAGACATGAGCCAGCAGGCACAGCTCTTGTATAGAACCTCAGAATCCTATTGTTTAAACCAGTCTGGATGGTAACTTCACAGAAATCTTTTGTCCAAAGACTTTATCACACTCATAGCAACAATGAAACTGTCTGCATTCCATCTTTGTTGAATGAATATGTCATTTTTTAATGGGATAAATAATGCATGCCAAAATCAGAACTTTCTAGGTCTGGGAATATTGATCCAATAAAGGCTTGTCTCCTACCGTGCTGGTATCTAACATTATTTTATGGTACAAATGGAAAAAAGAAAATCTTCTGAAAAAGCAATGATATATTAGGCTTGCTGAGGTAGGAAACATTCTCAGTACTACCACCCTCAATTTTGGTGAAATGCACTGTGCTGGTATTTAACAGAAAGGAAAAAACAGCTAGATAGAAAATGATTCCCCAACTGACAAGGGAAAAGAATCTAAGACAAGCAAATCTAAACAGATAGGAAGTGTGATTTCAGGAAGACCTCTTGTAGTAGTGACATTCAACACATTCTTGTATGCAACATTTTGACAGCCAATCAACATCTTTTTTCTCTCTTCCTCTTTTCATCTCTATACTGCTACCTTTTTTATTTGCCATAGATTGCAAGAGACCTACCATATGTCTTGAGAACAGCTCTATTTTCTGCTATTGTGAATGGTTCCTCAAACCAGGAAGCTATCTTCATATGCATGGCTTTTTCCTAGTAACACTGGGTCTTCTCTGTAAAGGGAATGGTAGGCTGTGATTAATAATAGTTTCCAAGAATTCCACTGTTCATCAAGCTTCATGATTAAGTCAGCAAAAGTCATTAATTACAAGTCTACTAGTTAGGACAGAAGCTTGACTTGTGTTTGCCTATGCTCTATCTTTTGGGGGAATAAAACTTATTAAGTAAATTAAAAGAGTGAAACTAAGAGAAAAGCCCCAAATATGTGTACATCCTTTAGAAACCTGCTAATAAATTGGTGCTAAAATGAACATTCTCATAAGAATTTTCTTCTTCTTGGAAAGATTTCCAGATACTTAAGATACATAAAATCCTCTTTCCCCACCCGTGTGTGTGTGTGTGTGTGTGTGTGTGTGTGTGTGTGGACAATAGCATGTATATGGAAATAGGTACTTTAAAAACAAACCAAAGTAAATAAATAAAAGGTTTTTGACCTGATGTTTTTCCCTCCTGGTAGCCTGTCATCTTTCCTCACTGCAGAATAGGTGAGTTTCCACAACACGCTTTATATCCAGAAAATTACACAGAAAGTCCAAAGGAAAGTGTTGTAGTAGAAGACACCTCTCAAAATGCAAGTTAAAATGGAAAAAATGTAATACCTTGGTCCTCCTGCTTTTGTGACACTGCCTACCAAGTACCACCACCTGTGAGGATCGGGGAGGTACTGACTTAACACCAAGTACCAAAATGTAACTTGGGTCAAGCTTGGTAGATATTCATATGAAACCCACACTTAGAATCTCTTTCTCTGCCCATCTCTGCCAGAAGGTACATTTCCTACCAAAACAAAAGGACAATTCTCAGCTACTGAGTATCTTCATCAGTATCTCAGTATCTGAGCCATCTGTATTCCGTCTTTGTTAACGTACATTTTTGCTAACAAACCTATGTGCTGTGTGTCACCTTTTGATATCTTCCTGATTTCAGATACACAGATAATATAATTGAATAAAATCCCTATTTTCAAAGGGAGGTAATGGCAATGCAAGAATCATGAATGATTTTTGGTTAAAGGGATAAAGTTTGATTAGGACAGTGGAAAAAAAATAAAACTTAAAAACAGGCCCATAGTGCAAGACTCCAGGGGGTGACCAGGAATCGGACAAAATGTGCCTGTGAATACAACAAAGGGACAGGAGCTAGAGCAAAGCAGTGGTGACCCCAGGGAGTGGGAACTCGGTGCTGGATGGATAGCTTTCACTAAGTTTTTGTCCTAAAAAAACAACACAGAAAAAATTTTTTCAATGATTGGCAGAGCTTTAAGAACAAAGGATGAAAGCTGACTTAGGGAGGGTGGTAGAAAAAAAAAATGAAAATGAACAAAATGCACATAAATGCCTTAATCCTGAATTTCTGTAAGTCTGACCATCTGCTACCTAAAATTTTCCTTCCTATCACACACGTTATTCCAAGACTCCGTATCCTCATACAGAGCATTGCCAATTCGAAAATCCTAAATCTGAAACCCTCCAAAATCTAAAACTTTTTGAGCAGTGACATGATGCCACAAGTGACAAATTCTATACCTGACCTCGTATGACAGGTTGCCATCAAAATGGGCACCCCACACAATTTATTCAGCGTCCCCAAGAGAAAAAGACTGTGGTAGCCTCCTTCAACTGTGCTATCCGTATCTGGCATACACAGAAAAGATACATATTTTTAGTAAGTTCTTATATGTGAATAAGTGTAAGAAAAAATTGCTTTTGGGTAGCATAGAAATCCACAATCAGGAATGAAGGTGATGCCACACAACCACAGATTCTCTACGTGGGTGCCCGAGATAGTTACACCTTTGCTTTCTGATGGTTCAGTGTACACACACTTTGTTTCATGATCAAAATTATTTAACAAAAAAAAATAAAAAATTTAACATATTGTCTAAAATTACCTTCAGGCTATGTGTATAAGGTGTATATAAAACAAATGAATTTCATGTTTAGACTTCGGTCAAGATATCTCACCCACGTACATGCAAATATTCCCAAATCTGAAAAAATCCGCAATCTGAAACATTTTTTGTCCCAAGCATTATGGATATGGGATACTGAACCTGTAGTAGCTTTGTTATAAATAGAACAGCCAAACTGTTCTATGCTGATGACATCATTCGTTCATTCCTTCAATAACTACTGAATTCCTACCATATGCCCTGCCGTAACTCCTACTGTATTATCCCAGGAATCGAGTACGTAAAGGTGTATAAAAAAAGACACTTTTCACAATAGCTCATGGTGAATACCTGCTACCGAGGTGGAACACGAGACAAAAGAAAAAAGACGTTAGGATTACATGCCAGAAGGCCCTGGCCACATCTTCCTGAGCACTTAGACAGTTCCAAACATTCAGTCTATAATTTTCTATAACCAGCTATTTTTGTTTGGTGACACAGTACTTTCTGATCCACTGAGTTTTACAACAAACTGACATTAGTCTCTTGCTTCTAAATAGTACTCAGAATAGTACACCGTCCACTCTGACGCAGTAAGGCAATCTATGGCCAAGAGATGCCCCTCTCTCTGATGACCCACTCTGGAAAAATGTCTGGGGAAGGCAGGTGAGCGTTAGGGATTTCTGTGACTAGGGCAATCCTCCACAAACAGCAAAACTGCATCTATTAACCCACTTCATTTTAGCCGCTGAGCAGACATAAAATTGAAATAAATTTCAGTTATTGCCAATCTGGGATCTATCTGAACCAATGATCCAAGAATAAGAGGTTCCTCAACCCATTATCCAATGCCACTACTATATTCCTTTTAATTTTGAAAATTACAAAATCTGGGAGCTTTGTGATGTTCTCACTACTTGCTTATAGCGAAATTCCAAATACACATCTATAAGTTATCTAAGTCTCTTTGCTCCATATTACGACCTTGAAATATCATTCTCTCAATAGAAGAATTAGAGATTGGTGTGATGAGCATTGTTTTTTAATCCCATCCTTGTCTTTCTCTGACATCTCTACTGCTAGCCCAATAACCCGGAAATAGATATAGACATAGACTTGTCTTCTTTATTCTGCCTCCAATAAGAAAACAGATACTAGCTCTAAACAAGAGTGATTTGCAATCTTCTGAAATTTGCAATATCCTATCCTTGCTTAATTTTAGGTTACTCTTCCATTCTGCTTTTCTACTTTTCAACTGAAGTGGTTTGAGAGTTTGGAGGAAACAGAACTCTTAGTGCTGGGTACAAGGTCCCATTCCCAATGTCATAGGAGAGTCTAGGGTCCCTGAAATGGGACAATGCCCTCTGCCTCCCACTTCTTTCCAATGACCTATGAAGCCTCACCTCTCACCTGGTCTCTACCTACATGGGACCCTCCAGCAGTGCTAAATCACCATGAAATTCCCTAAAGAGGCCACTGCCTCTCCCAAAGCATTTAGGATGTCCCTTGTGCCTTGTACATTTACAAATGTGGTACCCCTGCTGCCACTTGGGCATAATCATGGCAATTATTATACCAAACTGCAACATGCTGCTGACTCGTCCATCTCCCCTAACCAGACTGTAACCACTAAGGATGGTGGGCATCAGCTACACAGTGCGGGGCAGACATTGGCACTACACTTGGTTAAAATACTGAATTGACGAATGTGCCCTCCCCCAAGTCTGGGCCAAAGGCTCCACCCTCTGGAACCCTAGTTGCTTCCCTGTCTTCCATAGTACACTGGGAATTCCTCTAATGTAAGGATTGGGTCTTTTCTTACAGCCCTAATGTCTAATCTTGTGGCCAGAACACTGCTAAATCAATATTAGTTAGATGGGCAAAGTCTTCTGGACAGGTAAGAGTAACAATCATGGACTGTCAATGAATATTCAAGGTGATATTAAAAGAGGCAAGTGTCTCTGTCTTCCAGACCAACAGTCCCCAATCTCTTTGGCTCCAGGACCAGTTTCATGGAACACAATTGTTCCACGGACCGAGGGGGAAAGGTGGAGCTCAGGTGCTGATGTGAGCGACGGGGAGTGGCTGTAAATACAGATGAAGCTTCGCTTGCTCACTGCCACTCACCTCCTGCTGTGCAGCCCTCCTTCCTAACAGGCCACGGACTCGTACTTGTCCACAGCCCTCAGGGGTTGGGGACCACAGTTCTGGATTAGTAGGTTAAAATTAAGTAGACACTGTAGTCAAACAGTCTTCACTGTCCACGGTGGACTTTCTAAGGCTCGGTTTCCTCACATGCCAAATGCAGTAAATTATAGTCTCTTACAAGGTGGCTGTGCAGATTGAATGAGTTACTATGCTAAAAGGTTCAGAGTACTGTTTGACACATAATAAGCGCTAAAATATTGTAAATCAGAAAAACATGTGACTGTTTTCATTTTAGAATCTGAAACCTACCCTTAGACCTGCCAGAAACACACGTGGCGATATCCTATCCACAGGATGTTAGGCAGAAGACAACGGTCTGAATGAACGACTGTGGCGTAGCATTCAATTCCATCTAGTTGTCTCAGTATTTGAGTTATTTTCCCTGGGAAAGAGACCAAATCATAAAAACTGACTTATGGAATCTTCTAGTAGTTTCCAAACCCTTCATCACATTGTGGTAATTCGCCCAACAATCACCAAAGTAACTGAATGAGAAGGAAACACCTCAGTGGGTGTTTTGCCAGGAAAGGAAATTACTTAATTACTTGCCTTTTTCTTTTCTCCCTCAGAATAAAAAGTGTACATTGCAAAGATTGCCATATTAAAGGGCTATACCAAGTGTATTTCTTTCTTCCCAGTCACCTATTTTGCAGAGAAATTCTAATCTACAAAACTTAGACCACCTCCCCTGCTTTGCTCTCATCAATGTCAGGGTAGGAAACCCGGAGGCCTTGGAGCAATGAATCATCAGAGCTTTCCCAGGAAACACAAATCAGAGAGGGAAAGGAATTTTTCAAAAATGCAAAGCTCACAGCCCAAAGAAGATAACATCTCTCACATGCTTCCCTCCTTCTCTCAATTCCAGCCTCTTGCATACAAAAAAAAAAGCTTTAACTTTTCTTTAAAGCAGCCCAGGAAATCTACTCAATAGCTTGCTACTACTGGGCCGTCTATTGTCCTGAAGTTTGCAATTAATGCAGCAATTAAAGCCCTTTGGAAGGGTTCTTGGTTCAATCAACAATGCTTTATTTTCCAGGAGAAGAGGCTCTCTTTCTATAAAAACACAGTAGGAGGCACATTTAAAAAACTATATTTCAATTGCAAACAACATGGCTGAGTTCCCAAATGGCAAAGAGACGATAAGAAAATTATCCGGGGGCCCCAGAGGTGGCACTAGAGGTGTAACTGAAATTCCTTTCAGCTATTCATGCTCTGCTGCTGCTCCTGCAGCAAAGGAAACTCATTTGAAAATGGAGCAAATTAGCAAAATTAAACAGATGGGAGCCCTGGGTCATATCACACCACTTTACCCAGGATGAACGCAAGGTGACACAACAAAACTATGAGAATGAAAAAGTTTTTCAAAAGAAAACCTATGCTTTCCTATATTGATTGGTAAAAGAAAAATTTAATAAAGGTTGACTATATTCACCATTGATTTTCACTTGCAGATCTGGACTGAGAATAATCACATTGAAAAATGCTACAAGTTAAATAAACATTTTGGCCACATCTACAAAGCCATTCTTTCCATAGTTCTCTCTAAAGGAATTTCTGAAACATCGTTTTGCTGGCCCTGTTCTCAACCCAGAATTC